>SNQJ01S0020450.1:34096-48308 GCA_010110895.2 Picea sitchensis
TGCTCCACCTCAAACATTGCATTCGAACGACTTTGACCAAATCTGACCAAACCGGCCAGGTAAGCCTTCACCGGTTACCTCTAAGTCCATTTACAATGGAGTTCACCAAGCCTTTTATAGGCTTCATTACATGCAATTCCATGGACACAATACCACAGGATACCCAAAACACATGGATCTCAAAAACCACCTGCTTTGACCTAAAAAAAGATTTAACTCATTAACTCTTTTAGGGAGTTAAGACTAACTCAACATACATGCGTCCCCCCCCACATATTCAATCTACCTAAATCTATGTCTATACTTTTCATAGGTGACCTGATAAACCATGGGTATGCATGCCTATCCAGGTTGTATAGACATATGTCCATTCACATGCAATCAATAATTTCTACAACTCCAAAGTAAATACAATTTATTATTATTATTATTATTTCACGGTGACTCAACCATCACCACCCTACACCTTCTATGCGAATAAAGGTGGTGAGACACAACAGACAGAAAAAACTTCATAAACCATACTTGTAGCTGAATTTGTTCTATTGTGGAGTCCTCTTTGGATGCTTGTTGTCTTTTCCAACAATCGTTCTTGGGATGCCAAGATTTGCCAGAAAACCAACATTTTTCCTTACCCTTATTGTCTTTTGACTTAGACCTAGATGTATCTTTCTCATCTTTCCCTCCTTCTATAGATCGACCCATGACCACCATTTCTTATGTTGTTTAGTTTTCCTTATTAGATCTTCTCCTCATTTCTCCACATAACAGAGCTCCCACAACAGTGTCATAATCAATGGCATCTATTGTGTTAAACCACACAGTTGTGACCAGATAATCCCAAGACTCAGGCAACAAACAAAGTAGCATAACCACCTTATCTTCATCTTCGAACTTTACTTCCATAGCAATTAATTGGCAAATAAGAGTATTGAAATCATTCAAGTGATCAACAATTCTCGTACCTTCTTTCATTTCCAAGTTTTACAACTGCCTCTTCAAGAAGATTATGTTTGACAAGTTCTTTGTCATATACAGACTCTCGAGTTTGGTCCACAAACCTGTTTTTGTCTCCTCTTCAGCGATTTTAAACAATACCTTAGCTGCTAGAAAAAAATGAAGAGTATTGAGGGTTGTTGCATCCAGATCCTCCCAGTCCTCATCTGTCATGCTTTTTGGTTTCTTTGACTGTCCAGCCAATGCCTTTTGCAATCCTTGTTGCACAAGAAGGTCCCACATCTTGATTTTTCATAGAGAAAATCTATTCTTACCGTTGAATTTCTCCACCTCAAACTTAGAACTCTCAACTTTCACCATTAGCAGAAGAAAAAAAAAAACTCCAAAACCACTACTTATAAAACCAAGCCCTTTATATGGAAAAATAACGTTATACTTAAAGATTGAACCCAAAACTAAGGGTGAAAAGGTTTAAAAAATATATTTAAAAATATTTTTATACCCTGATAAAACCGTTTCCCAAATCCATTAAAGTTCAACTCTTAAACAATAATATTTAATAGAAGCTCCATAATAACCTCCATAATAAGACAAGCTCTAATAAATAAGGTATCGTCCACCTTACCTCACAATTTTATATTATAAAACGCATAGCCATGTCTTAAGGCTCATAGACATATCCTTTATCCTTTTGGAGCAAGACAAAACACCTTCAAAACTTTAGTTTATACGATTCATACCATATCCCATGCGAATTTTGTATTGGAAGATCGGTGCTCCCCTACGGGTGGAAAGGGAGCACTACTTTTTAAATCAACGCTCTCATAGTGTGGATGTCCTAGCATCGATTCTGAGATCAGCGCACCCTTAGTGTGGATGAGGGAGAGTCGATTTGCTAGAGTTCTGTGGTGCGCAAATCGCGTGCACCGATTTTCCAAAAATCAGTGTTTATGAAGTGTGAGAGCGTCGACGCGCCTATAACTCTTCCTAGGGAACGTCGATGACCTGATACTCTTCAATCTCACACCTTCTTGCGCTCACAGGAAACCTATACACAAATTTCCTTGGCTCACTTGTGGCACCTACTCAATTCTCCTTGGCTCTTATACCACTTGTTGGGTAGCGGAAGAAAAACATAGCATATAACAGAGAAGAAACGAGATAGATTAAACACACATTAAACCAAGAACACCTAACACACTTGACACAGTGATTTTTGTGGAAACCCAAATCGGGAAAAAAACACGGGCAATGATTATCAGTCTTCTTTTTATTCAAGGGAGAATTACAATAGCCAACCCAGGCATACAACCATCCTCTCCTCACACAATGTACTAGCTTGCATTGGCATTGTCCTCACATTGTACTCTACCTCTATGGGTATGCTCATGTATATAACATCTATCACACACACTAATCATGAATAGATCACATAGTTACATGAACAGTTCATAAGTAGATTGCATGCATGCACATGTGCATGTCCAGGTGCATCTGCATGTGACCGCGTGGGAAAATTAGTTGGCATGTTTCCAACATTTAATTCTTCCAATTACATTTATAACCGTATTAATCGTGTTTTAATAGGGTTTCAACCATATAATTCATATTAATTATTGATATTTTTAGAAGTTTAAAATTTTTAAGTGTACTTTAATATTTTATATAATATCTAAATAACTAAGATAATGTTATACAAAAAAATTAAATAATATTTATTTATAAAGTATGTTTTTGTAGTCTTATTTACTCAACATTTTGATATATTCATAGTTGCACAGAAATTGCTCCCATCATCACCAACATCTCTGAAATTTACTAGTAGGAAATGTTTTAAGAACTTGGGAGCTTTAACATCAAGAAAATGGTAGCTTGGGAACTAATTTCCTAAATAGAGAGCTTTAAATTAAAATGTAAATATTTTTATTCCATTAGTAGAAATACATAATTTATTATAAATATTTTCATTATATTTATTTAAAATATCACTATAAAACAAAGACTAAACTACATTAAATATTATTTTAAAAATGATTTAAGTAAAAAAACTTAATAGTACTCACTTTATAGTTGTGGATATGAAAAACTTTTAATGCATGCATGTTTTCCTTCAAGCCAAAACTAAACATGAAAGTCTAATAAATCAATACCTTATCCAAGGAAAACATTTGCTCAAGTTTATTGGTGCTATCAAATAACAATATCATTGACTTTTCTTGTATTTTCATATTACAAGAGTAGTACTATTTATTTTTTTCTAATAATTCTTCAAATTTACAAAGATTTTGAAGTTTATATATATAAAGTTTAATTCTAAAAATATGTTAAAAGTTTATATATGTATTTTCAATTTTGTTTTTCATTTTCTAATCAAATTTTTATGGATATTAAAATTTCAATATTGTGTTAAATATATTCATATAATTATTAGTACAAATTAAATTAGTAATTTGGATATTGTAGTTGTTGTAGTAGGAGCAACTTTGTGCTAGATTAAAGTTGTCAATTTTATTAAAATAAGATTTAAAATGTATCACTATCTAGATACATTGTAGTCTAAAATATTTTTTATATTTTTTTAATACATATTATTGCCGTTCTCAATTACATGTTTCGTGCAAATTTGGGAGAAATGTCTAATTATGTAGCATAGGATATATTTTAATATCCATTTTATCTATCATTTAACTTACAAAAAATTAAAATTTTCAGTTCTTTATTATTTATATAATATTATAATTTTCAATTAAATAATAATTATTATTATTTTAAATATTTTTAATTATATAATTTAATTACATATAATTTGAGTGGGTTCAATGGTTAAGAATTTGTGTTTCCATCTTGGAGGACAAAGGTTCAAATCTAGAGGGGGTAGGGTATGTATACCTTTCTTAGATTTAGTAGTCAAATGGAATAAAACAACTTTCCATATTTCACTTTGTTTGAGAGAGATCTTTCTTTATGTTTTCATTCAATAAATATGATGGCATCTCAATATGTCTTAATGACAATAAAAATAAGAAAAACAAGGATAGTTTAACTTGGAGAGGTGATTTGAGGTATTTGTATAAAAAATTTAAATATGGTATTCTAATATAAAATGTAGGAATATCAACTATACTTCATGTCATATATATCTATATAATATATGTTAATTTGGGTGTTCTGGAGATAGTGTTCAATGGGATAGTCAACTAGGAATAGATAGTGTTCAACGGGATAGTCAACTAGGAATTCAACACATTGGTCTAGTTGAATAAGGTAGTTGACTTTGGCACAATTCAAGGGAGAAAACAAGTTAGTTCATTTCCTAGCAAATCAAAGTTGATCATGTCTTCCCCATTTTATGGAATATAACTATGCTTTGGTACCATATATAAATGGTCCTATGGATTCATCTAGTGTGCAATTCTTTTGTTTTTTTATATGTATTGTGCTTGAATATTGTATTGGTGTCCTTATACACCACCTCTTCTTGGATTGTACAACTATTATGATCTACTAATTCCCTATTTCTCAAAATGGTATTAGATATATTGGTTTGAGACCTATCATGTTGTCTATAAATCATTTGGAGGCTATCGCTTGCACACACTCATGTTTATTTGGATCTCTTTAGTAGATTGACTCATGCTTTTGACTCGAAGAATGAATGGGTGTTTAGATATATAAATAAAGATCATGATTTCCAAGAAAGAACTTGTGGTTCTATATGGCCACAATTATGGTATGTGGGAATGAGATACCCAATTCTATTAAAGAACAAGGAACTTTGAAAATTTACAGAGACTATGGTTCTAGATATGAAGGATGATAAATATAAGTTATCACTGAAAAGAAGAAGGTTAAGGTTGTACAAGTTATAATGACCTACATATCAAGGAATATTTTCTTCGAGAAAAGTGAGATCAACTATGAGAATGATGGCTGGAAAATTATGAAGAATATATATATGTGACAAGATTGATAAATCTTAGGATCTATAGATTGATAAAGAGTTGATCTCACTTGATCCTTTATTCTATCACATAATTGAAAATTATCTATCTTGTGTAAAGGAGATAAGATTGAAATTTGGTAAATGTAGAAAGGATTTTCTAAAGAAATATGAGCATCTTCTAGATCCAATCTGAATGAATATGGAGGGATCTTATGATGTATTTTATTCGACATTTCTATGCTAGCTATGATTCTAGAAAATAAGACAGTAAGGATTATTTCATTTATTCTTTGTGTAATTTGTTAAGCAGGACACATAAAAAATTTCTTCATAAAAGGAAACTAGAAGTTAAGAAATAATCCTATTTACTTAAGGGTAAAGCTCGATAGAACTGTAGAGAAAGAGGTCGAGAATGAAATTAGGAGGGAAAATGGGATTACATCGACCATACTATTTTGAATAAGCATGACATTCATATTTTAACTAAGAAAAGTAAGAATAAGAAGACCTACTAGTGTTGTAGGAAATCAAGACATATGGAGAAGTATTTCCAAAGAAGACTAAAGACCTTCAGGACAAAGTCAATAATCTTTAAGGAGATGTGTCAACTAAATGATCAACTAACCTAGAACATTCATTTTTAGAAGGTAAGGGAGATAAGCACATGTTCTTTGTTGGTGATTATTAGGCCTTACATGCTCACACTTCTAAGTTGAGTGGATAGTCAAAAAAATATGTATCCATCACATGGATAAGGATTCCTCTCTCTTTTCTTCATTAAGGAGGGATACCCAAGAACAAACCTTTGATGTATATTTTATGTACTTATTCATACTATTAGTAGTAAAGTTGAATGTTAGGATTGTGTGATCAAATATGTGTATGGTGTAGCAAGTTTGAGTGTTAATTTTTTGTTTGTTCCCTAACTAACCTAGATTAGGAAGAATTTTAAATTATGGCATGATCGATTTGTTGTAAACTATATGACCAATAACTTTGTTGTTGTTTCTAAGAGTATTATTGACCCTAAATACATTTCATATAAACTTTCTATGACTTTCCCAAGGAGGGTATAAGACTAATTGCACTGATAGCTAAGACCAACAATTGAAGTATAATTTGACATGAAAGAATCACGCATTTGAATTTTTGAAGTGCAACTTGATGGTGAAGTATTATATGGTTACTAAAACACCTGGGATTTCCCCCTAATAATTGTTTCTTGCATGTGTTCCTGGAAAAAATAACTAGGCCACATTTGAAATAGGGAAATCATACAGAGGATATAAAATGTTAGAACTTGTCCATAGTGACCTATGTATGATGAAAGTTAACAATCACTATAAATTGAAAGGTATGTTTTGACTTTCATTGATGACTTTTCTAGGTATAGCTGCATATATTTCTTGAAGAATAATGATCGTATATCTGAACAATTAAAATAATTTAGGGTATTAGTTAAAACAAATGTAGACAACCCATGAATTTTTTGGTATTTAATATGGAGGAGAATTATATGTAAGCAATACCCTTGAGAGATACTTGTCGTAGAATGCTATCTCATAGAAAATATTTGTACGTTATTTACCACAACAAAATGGTGTTGCTAAAATGAAGAATGGAACCTTGGTCAAAATGGTGTGATGTTGACTTTAGGCTAAATGAATTCCAATTATTTTTTGGGTAGAAGTTGTCTACTACTCAAATTATGTACTGAACCTGATTATGGCTAAATTTGTATGAAAAATAACTCTAGAGAAGTGTAGTGGTATAAAATACTTATTTGGATACATCAAAACATATTGATGCATAACATAATCACATCATATCACAAATTATGATGGGATACTCTAAAGAGTCAAACTACTACTTGTTTCTTGATCTATTTGTTTCTTGATCTATTTGAGAAATAAATTATTTGTGAGAGGGATGTTGTCTTTGATGAGAATATTTTAGATTTGTTGACTAGACTGTCAACTCATGTACCATAATTAACTTGTAATCTACCTTACACAACAGAGTTGACCACAAGATTTGCAACACTTGATAATTATACGAATGGATATTTGGAGTAGGTACTTCCTCTATAAGGGACATTTGTCCTCCCATATGGGTGACTAAGACAATCAAAGCTTTCGGTGTTGTTTCAAGAGATGTAAGTTATCCAATGAAGACAAGAAGTAAAAAACAACATGGTGGTGGTGTTCTAAGGGCATGTGTGTTAGAGGCATGTGATCCTAATATATATGCATATGCTCATGATTTACCTAAATGGGAGAATGATATGGTTGGTAAATATCTTTCCTTGATGTTGAATAAAATTTGAGATTTATCCCATCGACCGCAAGGAAAGAATCTTGTGGACTGTCACAGGATTTACAAGAATAAATTCACAGTGAAAGGTGTTGTTGAAATGCACAAGGATCACTTGATAACAAAGGGATTCCATCAACAAGAAGGAATCTACTACAATGAATCATTTTCCTCTATGGAAAAGATAAATTATGTTCAAATGGTTCTTTCACTCCATGTTTGTTTTTGTGGGAGGTACATTATGTGGATGTCAAAAGTGATTTCTTATATGGTGATCTCACTGTGGATATTCTTATAGAGAAATTCCTAGGATTTAACAAGGACTGTAGTCTTGTATGTCAACTAAAGATTTCCTTATATGGTTTGTAATGACTCCCTCATGTGTGGAATGAGAAGACTAATTGATTGTTTCTCAATCTTCATTTCAGATGTTGTGAATTAGATCACAATATCTGTGTTTTATATGTAAATGTTGATACCTTAATTATTGAAGTATAATTTGATAACTTAGTCATTACTAGAAGTAATGTTTCTATAATTTTGAGTTTGAAGAAATAGTTATGCGATACTTTTGAAATGCATGCCTTTGGTCTACTACAATTTTAGAATTGATAAAATACATTATTTTGGTAAGAGATTTTAGAACTTCTGTTATTTTAATGAATCATGAAATCAAGCTAGAATTGGTAAAATACATTATTCATTACATCCCTTACAGCTCTATGTTTTGTAGTATGTTGAATTCATCTCCACAATACAAACCTCAATGCGACTTTTCCTAACATTTTGTGACCATATGCATCCATCATTGGGCTCCATTTTCTGTAAATGAGTATTACATATAAAAACTTTGACTTGGTATTTACATAACATCCAATTACAAAGTCATTTTTCGATATTTCATAAACACTTTGTTCTTTTCGATACAAAAAATTTTCAACCCATAGTGTAACTTGCATCTATTCATTCATATCTGAAATATGACTATCTTAGTAGATTTTTACGAAATTCCAAAACCTTTATCCCTAAATGTGTTTAAAACGTTAGTTTTACTTTTGAAAAACATATATATCTTGTTTACATATAACCACATTAAAATAATAAAAAGTATTCGAAAGTGTGAAAATGACACGTACTTGCAAAAATATTCTTTGGAGTGATTTGCAAGGATAAATAAAAGTTTTTAGCCACGTGTAATTTTTAAAAACTTTCCAATTTTACACTCAGCATAATAGAATGAAAAGGAAAGGAAAATGACCCTCTGAAACCTCCAATATTTCCAGATAAGCACTAAACAGAAAGTGATTTTGCATTTGGTATCCAAATATTGTCAATTTTAATACCAATCTTGTTTGAAATCAATGCAAATGAATGTCAAGAATTATTTTGAATATATTATGATAGATCAAAGGTCTGCAACGCCATTCGAAGGCGATTGCTTTTTTCAATGAAAGGAAANGATTTACAAGAATAAATTCACAGTGAAAGGTGTTGTTGAAATGCACAAGGATCACTTGATAACAAAGGGATTCCATCAACAAGAAGGAATCTACTACAATGAATCATTTTCCTCTATGGAAAAGATAAATTATGTTCAAATGGTTCTTTCACTCCATGTTTGTTTTTGTGGGAGGTACATTATGTGGATGTCAAAAGTGATTTCTTATATGGTGATCTCACTGTGGATATTCTTATAGAGAAATTCCTAGGATTTAACAAGGACTGTAGTCTTGTATGTCAACTAAAGATTTCCTTATATGGTTTGTAATGACTCCCTCATGTGTGGAATGAGAAGACTAATTGATTGTTTCTCAATCTTCATTTCAGATGTTGTGAATTAGATCACAATATCTGTGTTTTATATGTAAATGTTGATACCTTAATTATTGAAGTATAATTTGATAACTTAGTCATTACTAGAAGTAATGTTTCTATAATTTTGAGTTTGAAGAAATAGTTATGCGATACTTTTGAAATGCATGCCTTTGGTCTACTACAATTTTAGAATTGATAAAATACATTATTTTGGTAAGAGATTTTAGAACTTCTGTTATTTTAATGAATCATGAAATCAAGCTAGAATTGGTAAAATACATTATTCATTACATCCCTTACAGCTCTATGTTTTGTAGTATGTTGAATTCATCTCCACAATACAAACCTCAATGCGACTTTTCCTAACATTTTGTGACCATATGCATCCATCATTGGGCTCCATTTTCTGTAAATGAGTATTACATATAAAAACTTTGACTTGGTATTTACATAACATCCAATTACAAAGTCATTTTTCGATATTTCATAAACACTTTGTTCTTTTCGATACAAAAAATTTTCAACCCATAGTGTAACTTGCATCTATTCATTCATATCTGAAATATGACTATCTTAGTAGATTTTTACGAAATTCCAAAACCTTTATCCCTAAATGTGTTTAAAACGTTAGTTTTACTTTTGAAAAACATATATATCTTGTTTACATATAACCACATTAAAATAATAAAAAGTATTCGAAAGTGTGAAAATGACACGTACTTGCAAAAATATTCTTTGGAGTGATTTGCAAGGATAAATAAAAGTTTTTAGCCACGTGTAATTTTTAAAAACTTTCCAATTTTACACTCAGCATAATAGAATGAAAAGGAAAGGAAAATGACCCTCTGAAACCTCCAATATTTCCAGATAAGCACTAAACAGAAAGTGATTTTGCATTTGGTATCCAAATATTGTCAATTTTAATACCAATCTTGTTTGAAATCAATGCAAATGAATGTCAAGAATTATTTTGAATATATTATGATAGATCAAAGGTCTGCAACGCCATTCGAAGGCGATTGCTTTTTTCAATGAAAGGAAACGATCGTTCAAACAGGTTACCTCATACAAAGAGGATGTGATCGAAAATTAGACGAGAAACATTATATACCTGAAGTTCAGGTCCACCGCCTCTCTTTATTCTACGCCCCAAGGAATCCTTTCCCTTTACGACTCCTCTTACTTCCGCAGCCTTGCAATATATGTTCTCACAGGTTACTTTGCAATGTAAGTTGGGTTCGAGCAGTCGGTTTATAGTTCCTAAAGTTAGTTGAATCATCCTTTATTCCAGCCTCTGTTGGAGAGAGCGAAGGAAGAGTATGGACTCCATCATCAGATAGGACTCAGCATTCCCTGTAAGAGATTATTTTGAATACGTAACTTCTCTTCTGGAAAGAATGGATTCCACAGTAGCAAATATGGAATCGAGGGAGATTAATAGAGTTGATATAAGCATGGAGGATTTTGATTTCTATCACCACTGCCTTCAAACTGGATGTAAACACGGATAGAAAATAGGTGACATGGTACAATTATTTTAAGAGAATGATGCGAAGTAAAATATTCTGCTGGTTTCTTTTGTGTATATAATTGTCGTAATTGTCAGCTTCAATGGATGCCAGATAAAAATATTCAATTTCTAATATTGGTGTATTGATTTGTCGTTTGAGTCACATATCTTGGATGCCAGATAAAAATATTCAATTTCTAATATTGGTGTATTAATTTGTCATTTAGGTCACATATCTTGGATGCCAGGTAAAAATATTCAATTTATAATATTGGTGTATTAATTTGTAATTTAGGTCACATATCTTGGATGCCAGGTAAAAATATTCAATTTATAATATTGCTGTATTAATTTGTCATTTAGGTCATATATCTTGGATGCCAGGTAAAAATATTCCATTTATAATATTGGTTGATGAATTTGTCATTTAGGTCATATATCTTGGATGCCAGGTAAAAATATTCAATTTCTAATATTGGTGTATTAGTTTTACTTTGCTATAAATGTATCAGATACATATAGATAGACAGAGCAAGATTGAAGATTAAGTTTATGTAAAAATTATATCTTAGACTTCAATGATCTGAGATAAAACCTGAATTTAAACCTAGCATGGTATCAGAGTATGGGCGCTTCCTACACTACATTATTGTGTAAGCGTATTCAACTCAATTTGCTCGACTGCCTCGTTTAACGTTGGAGGTCACGCCCTTTTTGGGTATGTTTGGCCCTTTTTTCTTTGCCGTGTCTAGCATTGGCCCTGGGCGCTTGTTGCTGGATTAGATTTCGTCAGCCTCCAGATCGTGCCTTTTTTGTTTACACTCTTTGTTACTGCGCGGCCTCATATCCGTGGATGTGGTGACTCCTCTTTGCACAGAATAATCGTGGTGTATTCTCTACAGGACGCTGCTCTCAGCACTCAAGAAATGGGTTCGGCTCCTTTGTCTACTGCTGCGCGTCGCTTCCTCTGTCGTGCACGACTTCCTAAAATCTGATTGTAGATGAGCAGCACCCAAATTGTGTGCCCTCTCTGTTCAGAATGTGGCCTTCTTGGATCAGTGTTGCTAAATCTGTGCAAAATTGCCAGCCTCTAAGACAGCTTTGCTGGGATTGCTTTTACTAGTGCACCTTCCGATTCCAAATGTTCATCTATTGCAGATCGTGCCTCCAGATCACAGATCTGTCTGTGTGGCGCCTCTCTATTGGACCAGAGCCTGCTCATTTTTGTTCCATATGATTCAACAATCATACTTTCTAATTGAATCTTTTAGCTCCTATTAGCCTCATGCTCTTTTTTTTAATGGATCAATTTCAACTTTCATATGCCTCAAGTTCTTGCTTTTCAATAAATCTTTCATGGGATCTTCTTTCACATTCAGCTTCAAGCCCTGTTTAATGTTCAATGTTGCGGTTACTTCTTTTTAGGGTTCTTTTGAATTTTCTTTCTTCACATGTTTTAGTGTTGTTATTTTTTTGGGGAAGAGTTTTTTCCTATGAGTTTTTCTCCTTTTCTCCACCTGTGAGCGTTTGTACTTGGGTACCTATTACATATTGTTTTTGAGATAACAAAAAAAAGTAGAAGAAAATGAAAGGCGGGGAAGTCCCACCATATATCAATTCTATAATTGTACATGGGTACCTATCATGGCCTTGTTGCCAAAACCCATATTGAGGATTGTTGCCTTTGATAGATTTATTTTTGGGCATATCTTTTTGTTCATTTGGACATGTTGTCAAAGTAGGGTATTTTGGGGCACTTGTGTAGACATTCTTGGAGTATCGATATGGATTTTCCTATATGACTATGCATAGCCTTGTCTTGTAGGGCTTGGAGATAGTCACTTTAGAGTGTTTCGTTCTAAGTTGCTTGACATCACTGTCACCTTAATCTTGTACCTCAAGTTTTTTCCATCATATAGGACAACCATTTCCATCATCTAGAACATCCATTCCCATTATCTATGTCCACTTAGTTCAATATTTGTTGGAATTTTTTTGTGTAACATTGTTATATTCTTTGCATGTGGTGGTAAGAGGGGGGTCGTTATTCCTCCCCTATTTGGATGGTCACAGGGAGGTAAAGCCCCATGTCCTTATCTGGAGGGTCATAGGGGGGAAGAGCCTCCCTGTCTAGAGGTTCACTAGGGGTGTAACGTCCCCATGGGGGTTCGAGGGAGCTGCCCTAAAAAAAATTGACATTTTATGTGTCTATTTTTAGTGGTTTTTCGACACATGGTTTCCTTCGATGGTTTTCTATTTAGGGTTAATGAATTAAGGTTTTTGACTAATCTATGTCAATGGATTAGGTGTTTTAGATGTTGCAGGATCCTATATTGTATTGTATTTTAAATAATCAAGAGATGATGACTAGAAGATTAGATGTGCGACACTAAAAATGTTTGTGTAATGTGTGTATGTGTGTGTGTGTGTTTGTTCCATTGAATCTTTTCTATTTTTATTAAGAATTCATTTGCAATAATTTATTATACAAGGTTAAAATCTACATAAATGGCATGTGATGGTTCCTTGAGTGATTCTTTGTGATTCACCATTTTGTTTGATATCAACTTGTCTTTGGAGTGATCCTAGTACAAATCATTGATTCCTATCTTGACTTGGTCATGGATAGCTACCCATGCATTCGATGAAATGGATTGGCATTCATAGGGACACTCATTTTATCTTGTTTCTCTCGATTGCACCTAAGTACCTAATCAAGCCCCTTTATGTTGGAACTCCTTTTAGAGGATTTTTTTTTGTCTTCCCTAATTTTCACTTAAGGGGAAGTGTTCGTGTATTTACACCTTTTGATGTCAAGTTTACTTAGGTAACTTGTGATCTACATATGGTATCATTTTTACATATATCCCAATACCTCTTGATAGTGTCTTTCATCATAATTTACTTGTAACCACTTGATGCATTCTCACTTCTTGATCATTTATAATGATCTATGGCTTAAACAAAACTTCGAATTTGATATATTCTTTATAATTTTATGAAACAAATATAAATTATTTGTAATTGTATGATGATTTTCAAATGTTTAAGATGAGACTCATTTCAGAAGATCAATCTATTTTTTTGTTTTTTTCACTTAAGGTGGGGTATTGGTGTATTAACTCCTTTTGATGTTAATTTACTTAGGTAAGTGGTCATCTAAGTAAATTACCCTCTTTATGCATATGGGTATATGCAAGCTAATGATGGTCTCTCTTGACATGTTTGTGGCAATGCAAACAAAGAAAAAATAAAATAATAGTTTGTTAACTTGGAGGGATTATTCAAGGTACTTTTACAATGAATTTGAATATGGTGTAAGAATGTGAAATATAAGAAATTGAATTAGCTTTCCTAATATACAACTTTTATTCATAGAAATTGTGAATAACTATGTGAAATTTGAATTTTTATAAAATTGGTATGCTATTTTCCGCCAAAATATAAGGTATATGTTTTTGTTCATGCAGGTGTTGAGTAACTTAACAATGAAATTTCATTCCCAAAACTTGTAAAATTGTAGAGAACCCATTTTCTAGTGTGGTGTATTTTTTGGAAATTTATAATAATAATTATATATTTTTTAATTATGAAACTCAATATATCCTTGAAATTAAAACGTCTTTTGTTTGAGGCTAATAGGGTCCTAACATGATCAAAATATTTTTTTTTTT
>SNQJ01S0020450.1:53111-63811 GCA_010110895.2 Picea sitchensis
AAGAGTGGGGTATAGAGGGAGGAGGTAAGAGGGAAATAGGGAGAGAGTTCTAGAGAGAGAGAGGGGGAAAGAGAGAGAGGAGAGAGAAAGGGGCAAAGAGAGAGAAAGAGAAAAAGAGAGTCAAAATTAGAGAGAGAAAGAGGTGGGAGAGAGAAATGGGCATATAGAATGAGGAAGATAGAGAGGAGTATAGAGGAGAGAGCGAGAGAAAGAGATATAGTGGGAGGGGGGAGAGAAACAGACGAGATAGAGAAATATATGGAGGGAGAGAGAGGGAGAAGGGGTGTGTGTGTGTGTGTGTGTGTGTGAGAGAGAGAGAGAGAGAGAGAGAGAGAGAAGTGGTGGGATGTTGGAATATTTGATAGTATTGAGGGGGTGGGTGAATCAATATTGTACACTTTCAATTATTTTTCTTCTAAAGTGATTTAAACATATTAGCATTAGAATTTCAAATAGTCATATATAAAAAAATTACATTCACGGACATCAACATATTAGAGTACACAGATGTTAAAGTGGAAACCCAGATTGGGAGAAACCCACTCAATAAATATCAATTCAAGTATAAAAAATTGTTTGTGAGTACACCAAGCCTCTATAGAAAACAACCTACAAGTAGATGAGGACACCAATCCTCCTATGAGAAACAACTCATATCTCAGGCACCAAACTACTGATGGATCAGGACACCAATCCTTTGGGTAAGAACCGACACAACATATAGACACCAACCTATAGAATTACAGTGCAAAGGAACCAACCTTTACTAGATTCTAATAACCATCCTTGCTCCCCCTTGCCACCCTATAAATTCATATGTTCCTTAATTTTATTCAGAGAACCTCTTCAACATGCTCCATCCTCTATGTCCTCAAGCCTCATATCATCCTCGTTGTTTCCATGCTTTCATACGGACTTCATATCCTTTTCTCTTCTTCTACGCCAATGCACTTTCACTCCATATCACTATTGTTTTATCACACTTCAATCCAACTTTAGCATTTTTATTTATATCTTTCATCCTCTAATGAATTTCTGCACATAAAAAATTCATTTCATGAATTTGGCTATAAATATCCATAAAAAAAGGGCTTGAAATAGCCCCGAATTCCTTCTATGTTATGCACATGGTCTTGCTTACAATTCACAATCACTGAACAACTCTTGGTTCTTCCTCCAATTTAAATCTTAACTGACTATATTTTCCCTACCTCACACAATAAATATTCGTTGCTCAATAATCGTCATATTCGGATCTAGGAATTTTCTCATTCGTTGATATTATTTACATGTTCCCTAGATATAAAGACTTATTAAGTCATTGTGGTATCAAGACCATGATCCTTTTACTTTTCATCCTTAATTCTATTTGGGGTAACATCCACGATGTGACATGTGGAATGTGCTGGGTCCCACTACCGGTGGAGTTTCTCCGAGATATGTGGCTCAATCTGAATCATTGATCCTAAAGTTGATAAATGATCAACAACGGTGATCCAAAATTCAATGGCTATACAATATCAATCATTGATCTGGCAGGGTTTCAGATTTGGATCATTTATTCTCTCTTTTAAGAATATTCCAACCTCACGATGTTGGCCACCACAAAACCCCGAGTTCTCTAGAACTTTCTCACCATGTGTCATCTCCTAAGTGGTTTCCTTGCTTATGTGGATGTGTCATGTGTCTCCTGTTGATTCGTAGCCATGTGTCACCTTCCTTATGGATTTGCATATGTGTCACTTTATGAATTCTCCCTAACACGTGTCACCCTCTAAATGGGCCACATATCACTTTGTGAGTGGCTTACTTACATCATCCTGACATTTCACAACATTAATATGTCGGGACTTTTACACCATCTAATACCTTATAATTGTAAATGGCCATTATCTATTGTAAGGGGAGTCGTCTATGTTATACATAAATGGATGGTTGGATTTTCTTCTCTGCGATATGGCCAATCTATGGATCACCATTGATCCTTCTAGCGATCAACATTCGATCTTCCTCCTTCTAGTATAGGTATTCCCATTTGTATTCACCTATACCTTCCACATGTCTACTCATAATTGGTTGCACACGTATAATGATGTATCTCGGATCTCACTATATTGATATGTCAAGACCATAATGAGAGTTGTTGGTCTAACGATGTGATTCAATCTTCGTCATTGGTTCCTTATACTCAAGGGGTTAAACCTCAAGCATGTTCATTGTCCTAATATCACTACCTTCCATTGATCTGACATTGAATTGGACAGTCATTTTGTTCCAAGACCACTGGGCCATCAACCCCTAGGAACGCCTAGGTCATGGATATTCTTCATATCCTAGACATCCGATATCTGAAATGATGCGGCATAGTACATATGCGTCCTCCACATGGGATTCATCTATATGTACCAATTGATGTGGCACTAATGTGTCATAAAGCTAGCTCACATAGACAACACTAGGCCCCGTGTTCTAAAAGTTAACACCTTTCACACGGTTGTATGGGTCTTTTGTTTTCATTCAAAATAAGAGATTTCATGTTTTCATTAGAAACTCATCAAAGTCAATTAATCTTTTTTATGTGGGATGTTTTATTTTTCCTGATCGGGACCTCATGTCCTCCCTAACCACTATTATTGTTATTGTGCTTCCTCTCCACCATTTATCCTCTCCAACATGTTCTCCTAGCACCCTAGAAGAGACCTCTCGGAATTTGAATCATCTCCCAAAGACTTGACATATTGATTGGCAGGGACCTTCTCAAATCCAATGATAATATTCTCAACTACATATGCAACAATCTCAACATGCTCAACAATCTCCCCCATTGTCATTGATGGAAACTCTAATATTTATTTTCTCCCCCTATCAGTGTGTTGTTGATACTTTTTATTTCTTTCCTTCTTTGCTCCCCTTGAAATTTTTATCCTTTGGTTCTTCTTTTCTCTCCCCGCATTTGAGATCAAGGACAAATAGCTTCATCATTGTGACCATATCTTCTTGGAACATTACTCGTTTTCTTCTACAATGTGCAATCATATGCACTCTCCCCTTGAGATTTTGGTTATGATGAGCTCCAAACATCTTTTATCTGAAAAATTACTAAGAAATGGGAATGATTCCCATATTTTGTCTTAGATACTCAAATGTATCTCTAGGTAGGGGTTCGGTAAACATATCTTCAATTTGTTCCTTGTTGGGAACATACTCCAACTTAACAGTCTTATCATTCACCTATTCCCTTAGAAAATAATCTGTGATTGGGATATGTTTTGTCTTTTAGTGCATCATTGGGTTCTTGGAAATACTTATGGCATTGGTGTTGCCACATAGTATATAAATCCACTTTTTGTATTCTCCCTTAATGTCTTGCACTACTTGATTCATCCAAAGTATTTGTGTGCAACATGATGTTGTTGCAATGTACCTTGCTTATGTTGTGGATAAGGAGATTGAAGATTGTTTCTTTCTTAACAAAGATACTAAACAACTACCTAAGAAGAATTCTCCTCCCCCTGGGATCTTCCTATCATCAACACTGCCTACCCAATGTACATCAATGTATGTTGTTACAGTAAAATTCTCTCATTTAGGATACAAAAATCCAGAATCCATTGTTCCCTTCATGTATCTAATAACTCTTTTAACTACCACCACATGTGATTCTTTTGGTAAAAAATGAAATCTTTCATCCAATCAAACATCTTGCATGACATCAGTCCTTGATACAGTCATATATAAAAAGATACAAATCATCGATCTATACATGATGTGATTTTCCTTTTGTGATTCATCATCTTTATTGAACTTGCATCCTATAATCATTGGAGTACTGACCCGCTTGCAATATTACATCTTGAACTTCTTTAACATGTCCTTAATATATTTTTTCTAAGAAATAAATATGCCTTTATTTGACTAAGAGATTTGTAGACCAATGAAGAAAGAAAACTCACTTGGCATGGACATCTCAAATTATTTTTGCAATATTTCCTGTGAAAAATCTTGACTTAGATCATCAGAGTAGCTTCCAAAGATGATATCATCTACATAGACCACAATGAAAATCATATTTCCATTTTCGTATTTGATGTAGATGTTACATTGTGCAGTTCCTCTCCTAAAACCTTGTTTTTGTAGGTACTTATCAATCCTTGAGTACCAAGATCTATGTTCTTTCTTTAGACCATAAAGATATTTCTTCAGTTTGCACATATGATCTTGATCTTTTGTCAACTAAAATCCCTCAGGTTGTTCAATGAATACTTCCTCTTCTCAATTTCCATTTAGAAATGTAGATTGAACATCCATTTGATAGACTTTGATGTAAATTTAGCATATCCTTTACATACGAGCCTTGCCTTATTCCTCACTACTTTTCCATCCTCCATTAGTTTTTTCCTAAAGACCCACTTGGTGCCAATTACATTCTTGTCTTTTGGTCTAGGAACTAGCTCCCAAGTTTTATTTTTCTCAATCTAATCTAATTCTTAATTCATAGAATTCACCCATTTTTATCTTTGATATCTTCCTATAAGTTCTTGGGTTCTATTTTAGACATCAAAGACATATTCACATGTTCTGGAGATCTTACCAATTTCCTTCTCATTTGGNCTATTGTTATCACCAATAATCAATTCTTTAGGGTGGTTTTTTTGAACATATCTTGAGGGGGTCTTTATGTATTTTTTATGAGCATCCTCTTATTCATATTCTACATTATCTTCCTCATAGTCTTTCTCTTCTTCTTCTTCTTCTTCTTTTCCATTATCTTCCTCACTCTACCTTGTTATTGTTGGTTGGCCATTTGTTTGCATCTTGATCATTCCAATATTTTCATCATCCACTCTTACATTTTCATTTTCAATTTTTTTGTCTAATATGATATTTAAACATTTGTAATCTTTTCCTTGAGAGGAGTACCCAAGTAATATACATTCATCATATCTGGAGTCAAACTTTCCAAGGTTGTTATCATCTCTTTTTGTGTAGCATTTTCTTCCAAAAACCTTAAGGTGTTTGACATTTGTTGGCCCGCCTTTCCATAATCAGTATCAAGTTCTATCATTATTATCTTAGAGTTGTGCTATGTTCATAATATATGCAACGGTGTAGATTTCATCCCTCCAAAATACATTAGATAGTTTATCTTGATTAAGCATAGTTCTGGCCATTTTTTGTACAACCCTATTTTACCTTTCAACCACTCCATTTTTTTGAGGATTTATTTTAGCTAAGAAGTGTCTTATTATTTCATGATATTAACATAATTCATTGAACTCATTTGAGAAGGTGATTTATCCTCCATTATCTGATAGTAGGAATTTTATCTTCAAATATGTTTCATTTTCAACTAATGCTTTCAATGGTTTAAACTTCCCAAATGCTTCTGATTTATTCTTGAGAAAGGTTACCTAAGTCATTCTTGTGTAGTCATCAATTAATAGCATGACGAAACAATTACCTTGCATAATTTTTTATTTGGTTGGCCTACAGATATTAGTGTGGATGATTTCCAGTGGTATTGATGTTGAATATTACTTGGTTTTGAATATCACTTTTGTTTGTTTACCATGTTGGCAATGTTTAAAAATAGGGTTTGAGGGTCTACTGATTTTTTGCATGCCTCTTAGTACCTGGTTGTTACTGAACTTGAATAAGTTGTCAAAAATTTGATGTCCCATTCTCTTATCCCATAACCAACCTTCATTTGTCTGTCCTACCCAAAATACTTATCTTCCAATTTTATTTAGAATGTATAAATTGTTTGGAGTTACGAATGTTGTTACTGCGAATATAACAATGTCTTGTTTTCTTACTCTGCATTCTTGGGAGTTAAACATGAGTTTGTGTCCTTGGTAACATAGCTATCTGACACTTATAAGGTCATGCTTTAAATCCTCAACTTGTAGAACATTTTTTGTTGTGGCCCTATAAATTCTAAAGATGACTTTACCTTTCCCAATTATCTTGGAAGATTTATTACCTCCAAATGAAACACCTCCTCCCTTCTCTCTATTTATCTTAAGGAATTTTTTTTTATCACGATTCCTATGCCTTGAGAATCCACTGTCTATGTACCAATAACTTTCTTTGTGTTATGCTTGCATTGCTAAATCACATTCTTCCCGAGAGTTCTTCTCTTGTTTCTTTTTCCATACTTTGGTAGTATTGCTAACAAAATTATGGTTTTTAATATGGGATTGTATCCAAGTTTTGTAATCTTCAGATTTATGGCCAAAGTTATGGCATTTATAACATTCAAGGTCATATTTAAGTAGTGGAGCAAATAAATTTTAGTTTTTATTGTCAACAATATTTGAAATTTTTTGTACACATAATTATTTCTTAGAGCATAGTACATGCCTCCTTTTCTTCTTTGATCATTCCTTAGATATTCTATGCAGTCTATTTCCTTATGTCCAAAATTGTTGCATGAAAAATAATTACCAAGAAATATGAATTCATAGATGTCCATAGTTGGCCTTCTTGGTGTCATCACCCTTCTAAACTCATTCATTCTGTGAATGACGACAGGATTTTGTTGGTCATGGTTGGCCTCATTGGTGTTCTCATATTGTTCGATGGAATTGTTCAAGGCCATAGCATACCTCTTAGGTGGTTTCTTGATTTACTGCATTGTGGAATTGGGATTGCAACCAAGTCTAGTTTTATCAAATGGTGATCTCTAATTATTAAGAATATTGTCTAACATCATGGAACTATTTTCAAATTTTTTACTATTGTTTCTCTCAGTTATAAGTGTATCAATTTACTTCATTAGGGTATTGTTTTCCTTTTCAAGTTTTTCACAATCTTCTTGTTTGTTTTGTAGATGGATTTTTGTTTCCTCTTCAATTTTATTTTGTTCTTCTAATTGTGATACCAAATCATAATTATGTAACACTTTTCCATTTAAATGTCTATTCTTTCTACTTATCCCTTCTATTTCATCTAGAGGAAAAAGTAATTCTCCTTCAAGATCAACATCTACATCATCATTTTCTCCAATATGGGATGTTGTTATTTTATTCATTCTCATTGGATCCCATTTCTTCGGACATGAACATACCGTCTTCTTCAATTTCTTCATCACTTTCATAAAATCAGTAGTTGTTCTCTTTGGAATAGAGGTTCTTATTTTGTTTTGAGAATTATATATTTCTTTGATTTTTTCCCTTTGTTCTTTCATTAGGGTTTAAATCATCTTTATCTTTGTTGTCCCCATTTTTGTTATGAGGAAATTTGGTAGAAAATTGTCCTACTCCACCACAATTAAAATATTTGAAAAGAAGCATGCCTTTATATTTTCCAGCTCCTCTCTGGATCCTTCTAACAAAGTTGTCTTCTTTTGTATCAGAATCATCATTAGATTTTTCACTTGATCTTTCTTTTCTTCTACAAGTCTTCTTTGATTATTTTAATGCTACTTCTATTTTAGTTACTTCTTCTTTTCCTATTCGCATCTCATAGGATGTAAGAATTCCATGCAATTCATCCATTTTTAATGTATCCAAATATTTTCTATCTTCAATAACTCATATCCTAATATTGAATCTCATACAGAGTAACCTGGGTACTTTTTTCACAATGAATTTCTCATCAATGCCCCCCCCCAAAAAAAAAAATAAAAAAAATAAAACCTACGATGATGTTTACAATTCCATCCACACATACAAGATATGATGGAATGTTTTCTTCTTCATCCATATTCAGAATTTCAAATTGACTCCTATGAGTTTTTAATTCTTCTTTCTTGACTTTATCATCCCCTTCATAGGTGTTGTGTTGTTTATTCCACATCTCCTTTGTTGGTTTACAGTGCATAACTTTTGTGAATTCTAATTTTGATAATCCTTTCATAATTGCATTCATGGATTTTGCATTGTTGTCATTGAGCTTATTAGAACCTGTAAAAAAGAGCATATTTGTTGGAGTTTCATCACCATTATTGATTGATTCCCAAACATCATATCCTAGTAACTGCAAATACACTCACATTCTGATGCTCCAAAAGGCATAATAAGTTTCATCAAAGTATGGATATTTTATTAAAGATAATTGTTCATGCTTATCCATGTAACCTATTCGGATATAGTTGTTGGATTGTTGTTGAAGCAACTGTCTTTGAAACCAATTGTTGGAATAGTCGATAGTACTAAGAGGGGGGAGTGAATTAGTACTGTATACATTTTGTTTTTTTTCTTCTAAAGTGATTTAAACATTTTAGCATTAGAAAGGGAAATAGTCATATCATAAATATTACATTCATAGACATCAACATATTACAATACACATATGTTCAAGTGGAAACCCATATTGGGAGAAAACCACTCGATAAACATCAATTAAAGGTTAAACAATTATTTGTGAGGAAAAAAATCTTAACTAGGAACCAGCGTACAAGAATATGAGGACACCAATCCTCTTATTGAGAACCAACTCAACATCTAGGCACTAACCTACAAAATTATAGTTCACAGGCACCAACATGTAGGAGTCTCCAATATCCTTCCTTGTTGCTCCATGCCACCTTGTAAATGAATATGTTCCTTAATTTTCTTCCAAGAACCTCTCCATCATGCGTCATCTTATGTGTTCTCAAGCCTCGTATCATCTTCATCTTTTCCATGCCTTTGTACAGACCTTATATCCTTTACTCTTCTTCTACTCCCATGAACTTTCACTCCATATCACTTATGTTTTATCACACTTAAATCCAACTCTAACATCATTATTTATACCTTTCATCCTCTAATGAATTTTTTCACATAAAAAAAGCTGTTTCGTGAAGTCTACTACACATATCCATAAAAATCGGGCTTGAAATAGTACCAAATTCCTTCCATGTTCTATGCATGAGCTTTCTTATAGTTCAAAATCACTCAGCAGTTGTTGTATCTTCCTTTTATTTAAATATTGATGATTGATATTTTCCATATCTCATGCAATACATCTTTGTTTCTCAGCAACCGTTGGATTAGGATCTAGGAATGACCTCGTCCATTGATCTTGTTCCCACGTTACCTGGATATCGAGACTTATTGAGGCACCATGACATCGATACTACATCCCTTTTAATTTTCATATGTATTTCCATTTGGTCTCACATCTGCGATCTGACATGACATATATGTTGGGTCTCACTATCGGTGGATTTTCTCCAAGATACATGGCTCAATCTAGATTGTTGATCCTAAATTTGATCAATGATCAACAATAATGATCCAACATTCAATGGCTATATAATATAAATCATTGATATGGTTTTTTAAAGGTTCTATATTGTTGATTCTCTCTTTTAACTATATTCCAAACTCACAATTTGGGCCACCACAGAACCCTGAGTGATTTGAAACTTGCTTGCCACATGTCGTCTCTTGAGTGGATGGCTTTCTTATGTGGACATGCCACATGTCTCATTTCTTATGGATATTCATCCATGTCACTTGTCAAATATGACCTAATGTGTGTCACCCTATAAATTGGATACACTCCATTTTCTCAGTGACTTACTTATGTCATCCTGATGTTTCCCAACATCAGAACATCGAGAATTTTACGCCATGCAACACCTTAGGATCGTCAATGGCCATGGTCCTCTATAGTGAGAACCATTGATGTTCTACATCAATGTACCAATGGATGTACTTCTCCATGATATGGACAATCCATGGATCACCGTTGATCCTTTCACTGATCAATGATCAATATTCCTCCTGCTAGTATAAGACTTCTCCTTTTTCTTCACCTCTACCTTCCACGTGTCTCCTCATATGTGGTTCCACATGTCTACTGACCTATTTTGGATGTTAGGATATCGAGACTGTAATGAGGGTTGTTGATCTGATTATCTGATTCAATCTCTAACGTTGGTTCCTTTTACTGAAGGGGTTAAACCTCAATCATGTTCCTTGTATTGATATCACTTCCTTCCATTGATTTGGTGTTGAATTGGACATCCATATCGTTCCAATAACACTAGGCCATATGCCCCATGAAACATCTACATCATGCATATACTTCATACCCCTGACATCTAATATCCAAGATGAAGTGGCATAGTACATGTGTGCCCTCAACATGGATTTCATCTATACATCCCAATTGACATGGCAGTAATGTGTCTTCAAGCTAGCTCACTAAGAAAATTCTAGGCGTAGTGTTCTAAAAGATAATGCCTTTTGCACGGTTCTATGGGTATTCCATTGTCACTCAAACTAAGTGCTTTCATGTTTTCATTATACACCTGCGAATGTCAATTTCCCTTGTGCATGTGAGATATTTTATTTTTCCCAATTAGTCCCTCAGGTCCTCCCAAACCAGGCTTGTTGTTGTTGCGCTTCCACTGTGCCATTAATACTCTATAACCTTTTTTTCATGATCCCTAGCAAAGACCTATTTTAATTTGAATCAACACAAAGAGACCTGACATATTGAATCGTAGGGACCTTCTTGGCTTAGATGATAATATGCTCAACCACATCTACATCTTGACATCAATGAGAACATGCTCAAAATGTGAACAAGGGAAGGAAAGAGAGATATTGAGAGGGCATATAGAGGGATGGAGGGAGAGATATTGAGAGGACCTAGAGAGCGAGAGAGGGATGGAAGGAGAGAGAAAGGGATAGAAGAGTGGTGCATAGAGGGAGATAGTTCTAGAGAGAGAAAGGGGGAAAACAGAGAGAATAGAGAGAAAG
>SNQJ01S0020450.1:66184-97827 GCA_010110895.2 Picea sitchensis
AGGGGAGAGGGGGGAGAGAGAGAGGGGGGCATAGAGAGATATATTTCATGCTAAAAAGATCATGCACACGTTCCTATGGATAATAACTCACATGTGCTTTAGAAATGTACATGTGTTCTTAAACCACACAAAATTTATTTTTATTTCATATTTTTTTAAGAATGTGAATATGTATTGAACACATGTTTCTTAGGAACGAACACTCTTTCTTGGGAAGGTGCACATGCTCCTAGGAAGATACCTTCATGGCTTTATTACTTTCTAGGTTTGGTGTTTGTCGAACCTCTCACATTAGGAATGTGTGCATGTTGCTAGAAATATGCACATATTTATGCTCACTCTGTTGCCACTTTATCATCCACCAACTTCGTGCATTCACCCATATCCCTCTACCTCTTATTAGGATATTGGCTTGCATCATCATCAACATGTAACCACTTGG
This sequence comes from Picea sitchensis, assembly GCA_010110895.2. Classification (NCBI taxonomy): domain Eukaryota; kingdom Viridiplantae; phylum Streptophyta; class Pinopsida; order Pinales; family Pinaceae; genus Picea; species Picea sitchensis. The sequence continues at coordinate 66,627 of SNQJ01S0020450.1, forward strand.
ATCAATCTCAACCCTTTATAAATGATGATGATGTATGGTTTAGGATACTTCATATGTAGTATAAATGATAAAACATGGATGCCTTGTAATTGTATGAGACATATAAATAGAGATGAATATTGAGTTTATGTGGAAATAATGTCTAAAGTAATTTATAATTTAATATAAAAAATGAATTTCAACATCTAGATATGGGAAAGGATCTTGTATTCTCATGTTTCCAATATCCAATTTTTTTTTTATCATCTCATCTTATTTCTGAGATGAGTTGTGATGAAGATATGAAAATATGACCTTAGGTTTTGCAATATTTTATGTACCTATGGTAACTCACTACATAAACCTTTTATGTTGATAATATTACCTTCTTTGATGCTAACACTTCAATATTATGTCATTCCACCCAACCTAGCACCACAATAGAAGTCTATAATGAGAATGTATGTGGATTTATAGATTTACTTTTTTCAAACTAAAGGTAAGGAAAGATATTTATAGATTTTCTCTCTTTCACCGAGTCAGGTTTAACCTAAAATTCCCCCATTCAAACTTAACTTGGGATTTCATATGAATAAATATGACAAAATCTCCTTCAAAGATATGGTATTTGAGAATACCACATGGTCCCCCTTATCACCTAGGTCCTCATCTATACTTTACCGATGAAAATTCAAGGCCGTGACACACATGTCTAACCAATTCTTACAATCATATGCCCATTTACATTCAATTCCATTATTTATTTATTTTCATTGTTGATATCCTGAAACTTATGTAGCCATCCTGTCGCCTCCTAATACAAACTCATCATCACACATGTTATTCTATAATTTCACTGGGACCTTGCCTCAACACTTGGGTACCCAACAAAGCCATGTTTCCTCTTTTCATAAATCATGCCACTCCTCCTCTCCGACGATATTTTCTCCTCTCCATAAGTCAAAGGATATGGGATTTACATATCAGAGAACTCCATCTCCTCCATTCCTCTTACCAGTTGATTTCCTATACCATTGTGGTGTATTGCCAATCTTCAATCTTCTTCAAATGCATGACCTGCAAAACCCATCGCTACAACATGAAAAAAAAATTGATATTTCTTTTCAGATAGATTATTAGAGCTCATTAGAGGGAAAATTTTGGTCAAGATGAGTAGTCCATTGTCGTTCTGATACCAGTTGTTAAGAAATTAAAAAATGAGATATAGAAATACGAATAACGTTTCAACATGCACACATAAATCACATGAGATTTATCTTGGAAAACATTTATCGGAAAAACCAACTAAAAGTAGATCTATTATTTCCCTTGACAATGGACAACCAAGTTGACCAACCTCCTAGCCTCGACCAAGTGAGCCTTGCCATTGATTTGACCTTTAACTCTTGATGCTTGCTTCTTTCTATATCTACAAACAAATAAAATATCCAACCACACCTAACATATACATCACATACAAGCATCCAATCCATATACTCTTTGCACACTTAAAGCCCAAACCTAGTGCTCCTTCATGGCTAATGAGAAAATATAGATTTTCTCGAGGGTTTTGTCTATGGACCATGAATTTGTGTTCTTCCCTTTAATTATCCCGTGTCCTTCAACACCCCATAGGGATTTAAGCGCCACCTCAATACTTTGGCAACTGTTTCTTTCTTTTCATCATCATGAACCATAGTTGTGATACCGGTTTTTGGGAATAAACAAAGCTTGTGAGAGAAATAATAAAACATTTTTATTCAAACCTTGAAAATCGTATATAAGGGAAAGAAATAAATAGATTTGTAAGGGGTTATACACAACTAGCATCTGTCGTGTAAAATGCTTTGTGGACTCATAATTTTTTTTTTGTAAAGTTGACCTTTCACATCTAATCGTTAAACCAAGCCTCTTGCTTTGTTTAGTTTGTAAGAATCTTGGCACTTGAGATTTTCTTTTCTAGCATGACTTTTTTACATGGGAGAAAGTAATTCTTGAATGACTTAGTTTGGGTTCTTTCATATAGATAGAATTCATTCTATGGTAGCCAAGTTATTTGAAGATATGCATTGTTTATGCAAATTATGTTTTTTTATTTTAATAATTCTTAATTTTTAAAGAATATTTTTAACTAAAAAAGTTAGTTTAGAAGGGAGATGAAAATCATATTTCTTTATAGTGGTTATAAAATCAAAATGCAAGAAATATACATTATAATTATAATGATGATCAATTTTTAATTAGATGCGCTAGACGCATATTTGGAGAAGAGAAAACGAGAAAAGTTAGTTTACAAGGGAAATCGAAATCATATTTCATTACAATATTTATGAAATCAATTAATTTTTTACTCTAAGAAACATTACAATTACGAAAAGTTGGTAATCAACGGAGATTCCCTAGTAGACATAATTTGAATATGAAACGGATAACTATAAGTAATTTTTATCTTAATTATCAAACTAAAAATGGATTAAAAGCAAGTTCTACAATATATCAACTTGTAATTCTATTTACTGAGTTAAATATGATTTTGCTTCAGTTCCGATGATCAGATGTGATCGATATGAATGATATTTTTGTAATCTAATGTTTCCAACATCCAAAATTCTTTTTCCCTCTCATCTCAACTATGATGATGAAATGCAACTTCTAATTCTATTTAATGAGTTAAATATGATTTTGCCTCAGTTCCGATGATAATTGTGATCGATATGAATGATATTTTTGTAATCTAATGTTTACAACATGCAAATTATTTTTCCCTCTCACCTCAACTATGATGATGAAATGCGTTCAACTTGTAAAAGTGGAAACTTTAACCTTAAATTATTTTTCTCTCTCATCTCAACTATGATGATGAAATGCGTTCAACTTGTGAAAGTGCAAACTTTAAACCTAGGTTTTGCAATATTTTATGTACATGTGATAACTCACAACACATAAATTTTTATGTTGATAGTATTGCCTACTTTATTATAAACATTTCAATATTACATCAATTCCTCACAGCCCATCACTAATAGTGTTAATTGTGTGAAGCAGCCGTAAGCGAAATAGGGTTAATGCAAAATAGATTTTCCAAATAAAGATGATCCTCTTGTAGATTTGATTTAGATGAATTTAAAGAAAACCTATGATGTATTTTATTCAACATTTTTATGCTAGCCAAGATTCCAAAAAATAATACAGTAAGGATTATTTTTAATCAGGTCATATAAAAAATTGCTTGATCATGCGAAACTTAAAGTTAATAAATAAGACCACTTCCTCAAGGGTAAAGGTTAATCGAACTATAGAGAAGGTGGTCGAGAATGGAATCAAGAAAAAAATGTGACTATAACAATTAATTTATTAAGAATAATAACGTTGATAATACTTTGAATTAGAAAGTTAAGAAAAAGAATACCTACCAATATTGTAGGAAATTAGGCCATATGGAGAAGACTTGTTATATAAGACTAAATAACTTGAGGACAAATTCAAGAACCTTGAAGGATATGTGTGAAATAAATGATCCACTGACCTACAACATTCATTTTTAGAATGTAAGGGAGATAGGTACATGTTCTATGTTAGCACTTTTTAGGCCTTACATGTTCACACTTCTAAGTTGAGTGTTCACACTTCTAAGTTTAGTGGATAATCATCTTTGGTTGTACCCATCATATGGTTAATGATTCATCTCTATTTTCCTCATTAAGTAAGGATGCAAAACAAAAAGTCATTGTGGTAGATGAGTATGTACTTATTTTTACTACTAGTAGTGAAATTGAATCTCAAGATGGTGTTATTAATCATGTGTAGCATGGACAAAGTTTAAGTGCTATTTTTTTTTTATACTTCAACTAACCTAGATTGGGAAGAAAGTTGATTTATGGCCTGATTAGTTTATTGTAAAAGATATCAAAAATGACTTTGTTGTTGTTTGTAAGGGTATTATTCACCCTAATGATAGACTATATAAGTTCTATGACTTTCCCAAGAAGGAATTGGGATAGAGTACACTCATAAGTAAGACTGACAAAACGAAGTAGAGTTTGTCATCAAAGAGTCAAACATTTGAATTTTTTATGTATGAAATTAATGGTGAATTATTATATGGTTACTAGAATACCAAGGGTTGTTCCCCCTAATAATGTATGTGGTGCATGTGTGCTTGGAAAGCATCAATAGTTTACATTTGAGATAGGGAAAGCTTGGAGAGAAAAAAGATAGACATAACTTATCTATAATGACCTATGTATGATGAACTAACCATCACTAGAAAGTGCAAGGTATGTTTTGACTTTCATTGATGAATTTATGTGGTAGAGTTGGATATATTTCTTGAAGATTAACGATCACGTATTTGAAAAATTCAAGGAATTTATGGCATTGGATAAAATTCAATGAAATCAACCCATGAAATGTCTAATATTTGATAATGAAGGAGAATTATGTCTACGAAGTACCTTTCAAAAATACTTGTCACAAAATGGTACCTCATGGAAGATATTTGTACCTTATTCACCTCAAAATGTTGTTTTAAATGGAAGAATAAGACCTTGGTCAAAATGGTGTGGTTTTTACATAGGCCAATGGAATTTCAACTAATATTTAGGTAGAACTTTTCTACTACTTAAACTATCTTTCAAACCTGCTTATGACTAAATTTGTATGACATATGAATCCTCGAGAGAAGTGTAGTGGGAGAAAACCCTTAGTTGGATGGATCCAAACATCTTGATTCATAGCATCGGCTCATATTCCATATCACAAGAGAAAGAAGTTGCATGCATAGAGTCATGGTAAAATTATGATAGGATACTCCAAAGAGTTGAAGGCCTATTGGTTGTTTGTTCTAGATAAGAAAGAAATGATTTTCCATAACAATGTTGTCTTCGATGAGAAGACTTTAGATATGCTAACTAGATATCCAAGTCCCATACAAGAATTTTCTTGCAGTCAACCTTCCCCAAGATAGTTATGGAAAACTTGATCATTCTAGCAATGGATAATTTTAGTAGGTACTCCCTCTATAAGAGACATTTTTCATCCCGTATGGGTGAATAAGACAATTGAATCTATAATTGTTGATGAAATATATGTAAATGATCCAAGGAAGACTAGAAGTTAGAAACACCATGGTAGTGTTTCTCTAATGGAAAATGCACTAGAGGCATGCCATCCTAATACATATTCATATGCTGATGATTGACCTGGATCAGAGAATCATATGGTTGATGAATATCATTCCTTGATGAAGAATAAAATTTGCGATTTATCCCATCAATCAGAATGAAAGAATGTAGGGGAATGTTGTTGGCACAGGGGAAGACCCAGGGTTGAACACTTCAACAACTCACCAATAAAACCCTAACTACTAGCCCTTTCGGCAACACCTTCGAAGCAGGAGAAGTATGACCCGAGGTAGAAGCAGGGGGGGTTACAATACTCAGGTGTCTGTAACCAAGTTGGGACACAGATCTGTGATGATAACACTTCACAGATTATTCTAGCCACACTTAGAAGATAATATGCCTTATTTCCTTAACTTTATGAACATCACAATACAAACCCTAAGATAGATTGACGCATTAACAATAAAGATACTTCAATCGTTTAGCACATAGATTGAGTTAGATCTAACATTCATTCATTCTTAACACAAGAAAAGCACTAAGCATTAACAAATCTATCTATCATACATAAAGCACTAAGTAGAAACATAAACAACACAAGACAAAGTGATCCAAAGACACAAGATATATGTGGTTCACCCCAATGTGGGGCTACATCCACCAACTACTTCGTCTTCTTTATTATTATTCAGTCTCTTACATTCATCTGCTCCTGTGCACTAAGCCATAGAGTCAAGCTTCAGATAGGACAGGAGATATGTTCATTGAGCACCACATCCTCCTTCCTAAAATTAGTTCAAGGCACAGAGCCAACTCCTCTATCAAGCACAGAGCCTTACATACACGTTTTGTTGCACAAAGAAACCCAAAACTACTTTCACATAGCCATTTCCACTACTAAGAGCTTCTACTTCTCTTATACATTCTTACTTATTTATATGTTTACAATCCCTTAAAACAAGGCCTAATCATGGGTGAACCCATGGGTTGACATCCCTTAACCCATTACCGAAACCCTAATGAACCCCTTGCTGGGTCCACATAGCCCACAAAATAAGTGAGATCTGCGATCTCAGCTTCACTTGGGCGCTCCATCTTCGACCAGCCTGTCGAAGTCCAAAAAGTGGTCCAAACCTGACCAAGATTTCTTCAAAACTTGGTCGAGGGTCAACAAATGTCAATGGGTCTACAAGAATAAATTCACGACTAAAGGTTTTGTTGAAATGAATAAGTCTCACTTCGTAGTGAAGGTATTACATTAGAAACAAGTAATTGAATCCATTGAAACATTTTCCTCTATTACAAAGATGAATTTTGAGCAACTGATTCTTTCATTCTATGCTTGTTCTGGTTGGAGGTACATCATATGGATGTGAAAAGTACTTTCTTACATGGTGATATCATTGAAGAAACACCTCGGATTTGAGAAAGAAGGTAGTTTTGTATGTCTATGAAAGAAATACTTATATGGTTTGAAATGAGTTGTCAGGGCATGTTATGAAAATACTCACTGATTGTTTCTCAATCTTCATTTGAAACATTGTGAATCAGATCATGGTATCTGTGTTTTATAAGTAAAAGGTGATATCTTAATTATTTTTGTATAAGTTGATGTTTACTTTTTTTTTTTTTTGGTAACTAGGGGAATCGGTAACAATGGCACTATCGTACTCACTTGACATGGGTCGAATCCTGTCGGCTACCTTATAACCCCTAGGGAGAAATGCACAGCCCGTAAGCACGCCCTTTGAGTAAATCGGTGTGAAAATCGACCTTGAGACCTATTTTTACATATTTCCTTCCATTTACAGGGCACTTGACAATTGGTCTATACCCCTGCGGGCAGTTGATGTTTACTTATTACTATAAGTAACGTTGCTTTAATTTTTGGTTTTCAGAAACATATATGAGATATTTTTTAAACGACTTTGGTCTAAAAGAAATCTTTTTGGTCATCTAAGTCTAATTGTAACTGTTTTCTCAACATAAATATGCATTGAATCTATTACAAAGGTTCAAATGGAAGACTATATACCATGTGCTACACCTTAGTAGTCCAGAGTGAAGTTGACTAAATAGTGTGATTCTTTGAAATCCAATGGTACTAGTTGACTAGCTAACATGTCTTAAAAGAATTACTTTCCAAATGTGTTCCATGGTTAGATAATAAATGCTTGGGCACTTCGAAGACATTGAGCGCAGTCGGTTTATGGTTTATAGTTCCGAAAGTTTAGTTGAATCATCCTTTATTCCAAGCGCTGTTGGAGAAAGCGAAGGAAGAGTATGGATTCCATCATCGAAGAGGACTCACCAGTCCCCTTAAGAGTTTATTTTGAATGCGTAGCTTCTGTTTTGGGAAAGAAGGATTTCAGAGTAGCAAATATGGAATCGGATATTGTTTTTTTATCACCACTGCCTTGAAACTGGATGTAAACACGGATAGAGAATAACTGATATGGTACAATTCTTTTAAGAGAATTATGCCAAGTAAAATATTCTTCTCGCTTCTTTTGTTTATATAATTGTCAACTGCAGTGGATGCCAGGTATAATATTCAATTTCTAATGTTGGTGTATTTACATTTTTTAATTATAGGCTTACCTAAATTTGTCATTTAGGTAATCTTATTTTTTTCACATATCTCATTATCTCTTCTTATTGATATAGTGGTTTGCTGCATCATCATCAGCGTTAGTAATTTCAGCGGGTGATCAATTATGTTATTATGTAATTTTAGCATTCTCATGATATATTGCTGAAAATTTCGTCGAGTGAAATTGAGTTAAACTTTTAAAAACTTTCAATATAGAAAAAGTTAACAAATTATTATGAAATAATAAAAATAACTAATTCTTTAAAAATTAATAAAAGTTAAATAATATTATTATTAACATTTAAAAAAATAATAAAGATATAAAAGTTAAAAAATTAACTATGAAAATTGAGCTTAGAAGCAATGTAAAATGTTAACAGGTAATGGATACTAATATTACATAATAATTACATCTTATGATGTAAAATAAAATAAACAGGATAGTAAAAAGGGGAAGATATATATTTTTTTTAAATCCAAAGATGAAAAGATAGTAAAATTAAAAGAAGAAATTGGGCATGGAATAAAACAGAGACGAGTATTAAGGAACAAGCTGATGTATAGTGTGCTGTTGTTATTATTGGATAAGTTTATAGTTATCTTTAACATTAAAATTAATATAATGTTTTTTAATTTTCAATGTTTATCAAATTATTAAAAATAAGTAAGAATTTTTGGTAAAGATGAGAGAACTCTTAGATTTAAAAAATAGAATGTTGAAAGTGTTGGAAATATTAATTACAATTTGTGAGCTTCATACTTATGTTTTACTTTAAAACTCGTCAAATTTTTATACAAACTATATAAAATATTTATAAATTTGAATATTTTTACAAAAATATCGTCAAACATTTTATAGTTGGGATATGAAGGATTAGTAAGATTCCTCAAGGTTTCTACATTTTAAAATAAATTTCCATCCTTAAAATTATCCCTAGCTTATGAAGACTCTGTCTGTCATGGAAAACAAAGTCGTTTAGTTTGTCAGACATGTATGAGTTTATTTAATGAGCCGATATTTATGTTTCTCGAGATCTATTATGTAGTCAGTCAAAATTTATTGGCGTCTTTAATGCTTGAGTCGGTTAGCTTCTACAGGAAGTCTCAGTTTTAGTCTTTATATGTTTGAGTCTATAGTTAGTGAATAGACACAAAACATAGAGAATAGTCAAGAGTTAGCAACAACAACATGTGTGGGCAGTCTAAGAAATCTGAGAGCACAAGCTTTGTTTTTTTTTTTTTTTTAGTTGCAGAAGTTGTTTAGAAGTCGTTGGAGAAGAAGCTTGGCAAGTTATTGTATTATGCATTATCATGTATCGTCGAAGTTTTAATATAGATAAAGTATTTTGAGTGTTGACATATTTTTGAGTTTCTGTTGTGTTTATGAGTTCATTTTTTAAACTTTACAATAGTGTGAAGAAATCATTTCATTAAGTGTTTTATCATAATGTATTGTATATTGAGTGGTCTATGATTTGCGTGGTAAGTCCTGAGCAGTCAATGATGAATAATTTCACTACGCGATTGTCGTAACTTGGTTGCGTAGAGTTTGTCTACACATTGTAGATATGAGATTTGGTATTAGAGAAGGTTCTATCAGAGAAATTTCTTTGAGAAAAAGTTTTATCAGATTGAGTTTCAATAGAAACAACTCTATTGAAAAGTGAAATCATGGCTTATCCTTCAAATCTGCAACCTCCCACTTTTACAAGAAAAAATTACGAGTTATGGTCCTTGACCATGAAGTTGTTATTTTGGGGTCAAAATGTATGGTAGATAGTCAAGAATAGCTAGGTGGAAGTAGAATATCAAGTAGCATACAATGCACTCACATAATATGAGAAGGATACCTTGAAATATTAAAGAAATAAGGATGGAAAGGTGATGTTTTACATACATCAAGCCATACATGAGATCATACTCCCAAGAGTTGCCTCAACAAAGCACACCAAGGAAGAATGAGACATATTACAAACCTCTTATCAAGGTATGGACAAAGTCAAGACTTCAAAACTACAAATTCTTAGAATATATTTTGAAACTTTGTCAATGAAAGACACAAATTCACTAGATTCCTTTTACACCCATGTTATTGGCTTCATAAATCAGGTTAACTCTCATGGATAAACCATAGAGGACAGAAAGGTTGTTGATAAGGTACATAGGAGTCTTTCTCCTAAATTTTATACTCTTGTTGTGACCTTAGAAGAATGAAAAGACATGAGTCATTTTAGTCTAGATGAGTTGTAAGCTTCTTTCATTGATCATCAACACAGATAAAATAGATCAAATATGTCATTAGAGAATGAATTTTCCACGCAGTCGTCTATAATCCATGGAAGAGGAAGGGGGAGAGCTAACTCTAGAGGATGATGAAGAAGTTCTTCTAGAGGTGGACGTAGTAGCATTCTTGGAAATGCTGGTGGAAGAGAAAAATATCCAAATAACAGCTAGCCAAGTGGTTGTTTTCATAAATTCAAATAACTTGTGGAGAATCAAAGTGGTTATTACATCAAGGTTATAAGCACTGACAGAGGAGGTGAATACATTTCAAGAGAGTTTCATAACTTTTGTAAATTTCAAGGCATTTACAAGCAATTCATTGTTCAGTATACACCACAATAGAATGTTGTTGCATAGAGGAAGAATCAAACCATCATGGAAATGGTGCGCATTATGTTGGCAGCCAAACATTTGTCAAATGAGTATTAGGATCAGGTAGTAGTAACTACAGTATACATCATGAACATATGCCCGACAAAGAGTGTGAAGAACAAAGTTCCTCAAGAATTTTGGACAAGTATGAAGTATAATGTGGCGTACTTAAAACTTTTTGGTTGTGTTTCATACGCACATGTTCCATATGAGTTGAGAAAGAAGTTAGAGAACAAAGGAAAAAATGTATATATTTTGGGTATTCAAAAGATACAAAATCATACAAGTTGTATGATCCTATTGCAAGAAAGTTTATAATCAGTCGTGATGCTCAATTTATGGAGAATGAAGCATGGGATGGATGAGGTGGTTCAAACACCATGTAAAAATTAGTGCACAATTATTTTCACTCATGGAATTGCGACACAAGTCCCAACCCAAACTACTTCTATGAGATCAACAGATGCACAGTCTACACCTAGAGTGCAACAAATTGCAATAAGTAGACCATGTAGTTCTACATATCCAGATCCAACATTAGCAAGTTTGTTACCAATGAATAGAAGAAGTCTGTGTGAAATCTATAATGTTGATACAACAAATTCATTTTTAGATTTTTCTCTATTTTCACAAATAGATGATCCATTAACTTTTGAATAAGTTGTCAAATATGATGTATGGGAAGATGCCATGGATGAAGAAATTAAAATAATTGAGAATAATCAGACATGGAAGTTGGTAGATGTACCTAAAAATAAGGATGTGATAAGTGTCAAATGGATTTATAAAACTAAGAAAGATGCAGAATGAAATGAACAGAAGCACAAGGAAAGGTTAGTTGCAAGAGGATTTACACAACAACCTGGAATTTATTTTAATGAAACATTTGCACCAGTTACACGCATGGAAACATTCAGAACTATGTTAACCATTATTGTGCAGAACAAATGGCATGTTTATCAAATGGATGTAAATTCATCATTTTTGAATGGACACTTAGAAGAAGAAGAATGCCTGGAACAACCACAAGTTTATGAGAGTCCAGGACAAGAAAAGAAAGTAGACATATTAAAGAAGATGTTGTATGGATTAAATCAAACTCCCATAGTTTGGTAGAGTTACATAGATTCCTAGCTCATTCAAAATGGATTTCAAAGAAGTGAATGTGAGCCAACACTGTACATCAAAGAAAATAAACAAGGTAATATGTTAATTGCTTGTTTATATGTAGATGACTTTATTTTTGCAGGGGATTTTGGAATAGAAGAATTTAAGTTAGTTGTGAAGGATGGATTTGAAATGACTAATTTGGGGCTTATGAGATATTTTCTATGTATTGAAGTTATCCAGTCTAAAGATATTATATATATTTCTCAATCTAAGTATGTGCATTGAATTTTGAAAAGATTCAATATGATAAATTTCAAGGAAACCACAACACTTGTTATAAAAAGATTGAAATTAAGAAAGGAGGATGAAGGGTCCAAGGTGGATCCCACACTATTTGAAAGAATGGTAGGAAGTCTTACATATCTAAGAGCAACAAGGCCTCATAGTATGTATGGAGTGAGCCTGATTTCAAGGTTCATGGAAAATCCAAAAGAATCCATTGGAAGGCACATAAGAGAATTCTGATATATGGGAATGAAACAAAAGACTTTGGTATTATGTATTCTACTTCAAAAGATTTAAGACTTATTAGGTACACTGATAGTGATTGTGGAGGCATCATAGATGACAAGAAATGTACCTCTCAATACAAATTTCATTTTGGAACATGTATAGTGTCATGGGAATCAAGGAAGCAACCCATTGTGACTCTTTCTTCAACAAAAGCCGAGTACGTCATAACTACAAGAGAAAATTGTCATGCAGTTTGGATGAGAATAATGTTAAAAGATTTGTTGCAAGAATAACAAGAACCAACGATAATGTTTTGTGACAAAAATTATGCCATCATGTTATCAAAGAATCATGTGTTTCACAATAAAACTAAGCACAATGATACAATATATGACTTTATATGAGAATTGGTGAATAACAAAGAAATCTGTTTAGAATTTTGCAGGTCTAAAGAACAAGTTGCATATATATTTACAAAATCTTTGGCAAGAGACTCATTTCAAGCACTGCGTAGTTGTATAGGAATCGACACAATACCAGATGTTTGAAAGTACATGTAAATTCAAATTTTTTATCTAAATTTTGTATTTTGTAAGCTCACCTACTTATAATTAATGGGGAGTGTTGAAAATATTAATTACAAGTTGTGAGTTTCAACGTCTGTAGACTCTGTCTGTCATGAAAAACCAAGTCGTTTAGTTTTTTAGACATGATCAAGAAGAGTGTCGACAGTTGTTTATTTAATGACTCGATCTTTATCTTTCTCGAGCTCTTTTATGTAGATGAGAGTGAGTCAAAATTTATTGTCGTCTCCAATGTTTGACATAGTTAGCTTCTACAAAAATTCTCGGTTTTAGTATTTATATGTTTGAGTTTGTACTTAGTCAATAGACACATAACAAAGAGAATAGTTGACAGTTAGTAGCAACAAAAACTATGAGGATTCTGAGAAGTCTAAGAGCATAAAATCCGTGTGTGTGTTTTTGTAAGTTGCAAAAGTTGTTTAGAAGTTGTTGGAGCATAAGCTTGTCAATTTATTGTATTTTATATTAGCACACATCACCGAAGTTTTAATATATATCAAGTATTTTGAGTGTTGACATATTTCTGATTTTTTGTGGTGTTTATGAGTTCATGCGTTAAATATTAGAGCGATGTGAAGAAATTGTTTCATTAAGTGTTTTATCCCAGTGCGTAGTATATGTGCAGTGACGAAAAATTTCACTGCGTTATTGTTGTAACTTCTTTGTGAAAATTTTGTCTGTGCACTGTAGATCTGAGAGAAAAGATGAGGAAGACAAAAGAGTTCTTACATTTAAAATAGAACATTGAAGATCTGTTGATTTTAAATGATTTACGATTTTAGGTTATTTTAAATTTACAATAAACATTGAAGACTGAAGGTTAGATATTTTACAATTGTAAATGAGATACATATAGATAAAAAGGAAGATTGGTTTTGACTTAAATAATCTAAAACAAAACCTATATTTCAACACAATATTCTATGGTATCAGAGTGGGTGCTCCCTACTTATTTTCTGTGAGTGTATTCAACTCCATTTGCTCCATTGCCTGCCTAGTTTAAGGTTGGAGATCACACCCTTTTGGGTCTATTTGGCCTTTTTTCTTTGGCGCATCTGGATTTGGCCCTCGACGCTTGTTCCTATATTGGATTTCGTTTGCCTCTAGATCATATCTTATCTATTTACACAGTGGGTGCACAGTCTCAAATCTATGGGCGCGATGCCACCTCTTAAATGAAAAGAGACAATATCGTTATTCCTATGATTTTTCATATTATTGTAATAATATTTTTGAGTGTGTAGGTTTACAAGAGAACGGTTCATTTTCAATAGTGAATTATTATGAGGAAAACATTGAAGAAAATGAGGATATTGATGAAGAAAATATTGAGTCAATGTTTATGGTGTGGAGCCTAGAATAAATCAAGTATTATTATGAATTGATGTCACAATAGTCCATTGAGAAAGACATTGATGATTGTATCTAGAAAGGGAAGAAAAAAACTTATGAAAAGTTGGAAGTATTTGCAAGCTCATTAAAGACAAACGCTTCCAAGAACCTGCAAAAGTGCTGAGGACAAAGAACAATAGTCAACCACCAAGTTCCAAAATGAAGAAGAACACAACCAAGAGGACACTAAAGCATAACATAGTCAAGATGAAACATATTTGGAGCATCAATACAAGGACGAAGCTCCATCTCCATCACTATCTGACAACATGAAAGGTCAATATGAAATGGTTAGACTCAAGTTGTAAACCTAGTTGAGAGACTAAGACCAACAGACATGTTACTTATGTTAGGAATTTGTATTGTAGAAAATTCATTTCTCCATTAAAGTGGAGACTTAGAAATAATGGAAAATTAGTTGCAATGATTAGTTGAGGTTGGCTACATCCATTTCAAACTGTATGGCATATTATATATACATTGTAATTCTCATTGATTAATTGAACAAAGTGTGGCTTTGCTTCCCTGACCTCCAGGTGTTGTCTCGCCTGAGGAGTCGGTTTTTCATGTTCTCAATTCTTAAGTATCTTTGCACAACAAAATCATGGATTATTCTCTATAAGACACATATATTTTTTGTTTACATAGTGGGTGTGAAGTCTTAGATCCGTGGGAATGGTGCCTTGTCTTTTCACAGTAGAATCGTGGCTTATTCTCTATAGCACGTTTCCCTCAACACTCAATATAGGATCTCAGGTCCTTTGTCTACTATTGTGCGTCACTTCCTCTTCCATGCACCGTTATATAAAATCTGATTATAACTGAGTGGCTCCCAAATTGTGCACCCTCTCTCTTAAATATGCGCCCTTATTGGATCATTGTCCTTAAATATGTGAAAAGTTGCTAGCCTGTAAGAAAGTTTTCTTGGGCCCGAGTCCTCTCGGGGTTTGATAATTGTTGGTGTTTTACTAGTGTACCTTCTCGTTCAAAATGTTCTTTTGTTGCATATCACGCTTTCAAATCACACATCTGTCTGGGGAGCCTCTCTATTAGAGCACAACCTGCACATTATTTTTTCCATATGATTCAACAATCAAACTCCCTAGCACACATGGATTTTTGTAAATTTTTGTTATATGTTGCAGGTCACCCTTGAACACTTAGATCTGCCAAATGTACTTCCTTAGATTGTGACATAATAGATCCATGGGTGTGGCATTCTATTACAAAGAGTTCTATGATACTTGGTAGACCACTACGAAGGGGTACGAACTTGGAAGCGATTCAGAGGAGTCTCTAGATTGTCTATCTTTTTCTACGATATGCTTGTGGTGTGATTTGAATTCAAGGCATAGTGATTTTGTCATATTTGTCTTGACATGTGGAGTCACATATTGCGAAGATGATGGTTAGAATGTGTCACCACCTCATAATTGTGTTTACTATTTTTTTTTCTACAACCAGGTTCTTTCACTTTGTTTGGCTCATTTTTTAGGTGGACATATGAGTCAACATATTGAGGGAAGAATGGGGCTAGCATTGTGAAAGTATTCACCCTTGAAATATTCATCCTCAATCTGTTCATTATTATTAGAGCTTTCACATATGAAACCTTCACCAACAACATGATTATGCTTGAGATTTTGAATTTTATGAAAACAAAGCGAGATTAGTCATGTGGTAGTAGAGTTGGTCCACTTCCTAGGTGGGGATGGGGTTTGTACAACTTATTCGAGGTGGTCCATAGTCCTATTTTATTGTAAATACTAAGTAGTATTCTCCTACCTCTATAAAGGGAGGAATTTAACATAGTTTTAATAATCATTTGATACTTGATTCTTGTGTTATTAGTCTCGGATGAAGGCATAGAGGGACTATAGCGATCGATAATTCATTGAATTCATATTAATATGTCCTTTGACTATAAATTTTCACATCATCTGTATTTTTCGAACTATAGAAGTAAAAAAATGATTTTTTATATAATAAAAAAAACTTATATGTCATCGTCCCATTGGAGAATATATTGGAGGTCTTATTCCTAGCTTCGTTGTTACGAATGTTTTAAATGTTTAGATATCCAAAGTTTTGAGTTTAGACACTCTTTTTTAATTTTTATTAGATTTTTACTAAAATGTTTACATACCGAAAGTTCTGAGCATCGACGATGTTTTTTAATGTTTTTATTATTATTTATATTTGTATTGAAATGTTTACATACCAAATTTTTAGAGCGTTGACACTTTTTTTGAGGTGCTTGAATATGCCTGACATCTTAAATGTTTACATAGAGTGAGGTCCTTAAACAAACCTGACAACTTAAATGTTTGGATGCCATAAAGCCCTTAAACATCCTAACAACCTTAAATGTTTACCTAAATAGGCTTCTCATAGTACATTTTTCCTCAAATGTTTCCAAATTTGGACAATATTGTTGTCCACTGCCAGTTGCATAGCCATTGTATGTTTCATACTTCTTCTATGCTTGGAATGAAATTTGGTCATCGTTGAAGATACATACATTGTTTATTGGTTTGGTGGGTGCTTCTTTTTCATTGGTTCATCGATTGTTTTTTTTTGTTGTTTGGTTCAACTTTGCAAGGTTGAGGACTTGCACCTATGCTTGGACCTGTTGGTGCTGGTATCTTTCTTTCGTTTACTTCATCTTTGCAGGGTTGGGGTCTTGCATGCATAGTTGGAGATGTCTTTTTTTTACTCTGCGGTGTCCAGGTATTGCACCCACAATTCGACCTACACTTTTGTCATTCATTGTTTCAGAGTAATTTTCGATGCCATAATTTCATTTCTATTCATTCTTTATTGTTCACTGTTTTCATTTTTCAAGTAAGAATGTTTGATTATTTCTACTGACATCCTCATCATATGTTTTAGGTTCCTTCTATGCTTGGGATAGTTTGGTAATCATTGGAGATACATATGTTGTTTACTAGTTTAGTGGTTGTTGCTTGTTCGTTGGTTCATTGGTTTGTTGGTTGATGCTTGTTGTTGTTTGGCTCAATTTTGCAAGTTTGAGGTCCTGGGGCTGTAGTTGGGCTTGTTCGTGCTTCCCCGTTGGTTTGTTTCTTTCTGTTTTCTTTTATTTATTTCAAATTTGCAGGGTTGTGGTCCTATGCTGGAAGTTGGAGCTAGTTTTTTTTTCACTTTGTGGTGTTCAGGTCCTCCACTAGCAAGTGGACCTACGATTTTGTCATTTTCCGTGTCTGGCGAAGTCAAGATCTAACGCATGTCTTATGCCCACCTATCCTGCTCATAAATTTTTCTCCAATTTTTTTTCCTAGCTATAGAACATACCTACATGCCTTTGCAAAATGTTCTTGTAGAAGGAAAGGATATTGAGATGGTGCTATCAACAATGGTGTTTCTTGGATTGAAAATTGCAGTATTCGGTTTCTATGTTGTTTGGCGTGCAACATTTCTACCATAATGAATGTGTTCTCAAATGCATCACAACATTTACATTTGGACGAAACCATTATCATTATAGGATACTTCAGTGTTGACATGATACTAAATAGTGGCATACCAAATAATTGGACAACTACATGTGCAATTACAATGTCTGCTATCTTTTTGTTAAGATAAAACATGCGCAAAATTCACTTATTAACCATATATGGTGAAATGTGCCCATATCACAATACAACCTAGTTATCTTGTACACACACTGGGATGACCATAATACAATTTGTCTTGTACTTGAAATATGATATGTACATCAAAGATACTACAAAATTGTATTTCGATGTCTCAAAGAATATCTGGATACTTTGCTATAGAAAACCAAAATCATTCAGCTATGTCCATGCAATTTCTTAATATTTTCTATCTTGTAATATATTTTGGAATGAAAAACTTTATATAATTACAACCATGGATGAAGAAAATCAAAGGCTCATGTTTATGTCCATCCTTTATTCTATTCCTTGATTCTCATTTAATTTATGTACATATTATTGTCCTCCTCTGCATACCAGCTTCCATTCATGTTGATTGTATTTTGTGTGTTCCCACATTGAAACAAACAAAATAGCTCGAGAAAATGAAGGAGTATTTGCTGCAACTGTAGAAGAGGAGATACAAAGGTACATGCTTGTACTGTTATTTCATATTCCATCATTTTGTATTTCATTTATTGTTTTTATATGTGTTCACTTAATTTATTGTATGTGGATATTGTGTATCTTCCTACATAATAACTTATCTTCATGTCCTTTGTATATTTTGTGCCGCTACATTGAAATAAATTGAACTTTGTTTTTTTTTTTACATGTCTTCCTGCATACCAACATCCTTCATGTCCATTTTATTTTTCTGCATTGCTACATTTAAACAAACAGAGTAGCTAGAGAAAATGATGGGCTCTTTGTCACAAATGTAGAGGATAAATTACAAAGGTGCATGTTTCTGCTCTTATTTCATATTCCAGTGTTTAGTATTTCATTTATTTTCTATATATTTGTTCTACTTGTTCTAGTGCTTTTGCACCTATTTTACTATATGTAGATACTATATATCTTTCTACATAGTAACTTATCCTCATGTGAATTGTATTCTCTTTCTTACTACATTGAAATAAATAGAACTGTATTTCTTTATTTTACATGTCTTTCTACATACTAACTTACCTTTATGTCCACTCCGTGATCGACATTGTTACATTGAAAGAAACAGATTGGTTGGACAGGAATATGCATTCTTATATTCCACATCAAAGGGGGATGAAGTACAATCTTCGAAAAGGTATACCAATTATGCTAGTAAATCAAACACACAAAACAGGTGGGTGCATATAATATTGGAATAGAAAATGATGATTTGGAAACAATGGGTCTTCATTGAGACTTCCCTCTTACAAACATTTCCTTCCCCATTTCTAATTTTCCCACTTTCTAGTATCCCGTTTTTCCCCCTCTTCTATGCTTAACCGAATTCCCCTTCGTTTTTCTCGTCTACTTTCTCTTTATGGTTTCTTTTCTTAGTTGTCTTTCCGAAAATGTCTAGGTGCATGGGTTGGTGGACTCATGACTTAACATTTATAATCATGCTTCTATATCATGACTCCGACCGATGGTTTCCTCATTCCATACTTAGCGACTTTTTCGATCACGGGTTCCCGGGCTGGCGGGTTCAAGATTGCGCCTCTAGCTTAAGAGGTTCCATGATATACAGAATGGTCTATATACCCCCCTATCATTCACTATTCCCTATTACACATTTTTGCAATAAAAAAATCGGAGGCATACAATTTGACCGTCGAGTCCTCATGTTTCATGAGTATCCCTTGACATCCTATTTCGTATTCCATCTCCTTCGACCATGTATGTGACATTCGGAACAATTATGGACAATATACAATGCATATGATTATTTATTCCTTCTGATTTTCATCTACACATGCTTGCATCTGCATATGTATCCCGGTTATGTCACAGAACTATTCCACTGTTCCATGTTGCAGGTGCAATTGTTTGACACCTATTCAAATTTTTTTCCCTCAATGGAAGAACAATTGCATAAAGGGAAGTTTCCACTTATGCTCTTCAAAAATATAACAAATAAAATAGATGTTAAAGAAAGGATCTTTCACACAACCCAAACAACATTTGTAACAGAATTGTGAACAAACATAGTGCAGGATCTCAAAAAACTAACTAGCTCTACAATTGTTGTGCATATACATCTACAATTTAATACTGACTTTCCTCATACACATTTCCTTCACCAATTTTTTGTAGTTTTTTATTTTTTTTCTACAGCTGTATATTATATTGTTCAATATATTAACTGCTATGGTCATGTGGCTAGGTTGAAGGTGTTTTGGTTGCAGCAAATGCGTACTCGACCCCCTTCGATATTGTATGTGCCAAATGAAACTCTCATTCTTCTAATTCGTCTTTCATAAATGATGATACAATTGATTGTCTACGATGTAGTAAAAAATTCCCTTACATATAGAGACATTTCCTCAATGCTGCCATCCAAACTGTGGGCAACGCAATCGTACATTGTACAATTAGGCAGCCTTTGTTACAATATGTTCTTCATGGGTTACCATGATTTCCATATGAAGTATACCTATAGAAAAAGGAAAACATTGTCTACATGCTACGTGATTTTTGGATACATAACAAATTTATCTTAAATGAGGACAATGCAATACTGCATATTGGCTAAAAAAAATAAAATCATATCAAGCTTTGGCAGGAAACGAAAATTTTTCATGTGTGTGTGTAATTTTTATTCAATACCCAAATGAATGTTCATCGGACTCAAGTTCTTCGAAGTTTTCATCTATGGCTGTAAAATTTTATTTCCATAGATTTTGTCTCTTTTTGTGCATCTGAAAAAACAAGGAGAATTAAACTACAAATCAAATTGTTGTTGTTATTTTGATGCTTTTTTGCATCTCCGAGTAATAATTTTTCATATTTGTTGGCGTGCCCAATTGAAACAAAAATGGTGGCTATTTTTAGATTTGTTGGAGGAGTCTGCACCTTTTTAGGTGCCAAAATTGGAAAAATGTTTCCCAACGATATATCCATGGCAAGATTTAAACATTTTTTGGGTACCTAAATAAAAAAGAGGATGATCTCAAACTATACATTTGTGGTACGATATATGCATTTTCCCGATGCCCTGATTGAAAAAAAAGGGCTCAACATGGATTGAAGCATGAGCTTGAGATCTTCAGAACTCACTATAGAGATTTGGGAGTTCAGGCATTGGAATTCATACATACAGGTGCATTTATTGCTGATGTACAAGGGCATAAGATTGTTTAGTCTAGAAATGGGAAGAATGAGGACAAACCCCATACACATTATTCAACTTTGAATAACTCAGGCCCATCCTTTGAACCGTCAAAATGTCTTTCTCCTCTAGGCATAACCATCAGGCATTTCCAATAATGTTTGAAATTAGGCATTGTTAAAACTGGTAGTGATAGAACATGGCACTATCAGAAGAAAATGTCCATAATGATCTTTATTCATGGTAAAATATTAATCAAGAAGTTTCATGTTCCCCATTTGGGGGTTTGGTTATAGTTGGGATGCAATGGTGAAGCTCTGCTGGATTTGTCTTGTCTTTTGTTTTGTAGACTTTTGTTCATATCTCATGGCCCCAGTTATTTTCTCATGGGAACATATACCAAATGTAAGAGAAAACCAATGCCACATGTGGTTTTATATATATATAATTTTGATGCATAGCTCGATGTGTACTTCCCTATGGACCCTTGTGGGATCTCAGTTGACGCCTTATGTGTTCATGTGTTGCCTTGTGTCTTGACTTTCAATACATTTGGTGTTTACTTGGCTCTTGGTTGTATGATTCGTTCTGGAAAATTAATGATACATTCAGGATTTTGGTGGTTTTGCTATGATCTTAAAGAATATACAGGACCTACTTTTCCTTTTAATATAATATCTCTGATGAAAATGTAGTATGTGGCTCATTTTAACACTTTTCATTGATCGATGAACTTAGCAAAATTCATCTCCAAGAATATTTTGAAATAAAAGGATATATAATATGTGATGTCCAATGGGACTATCATACCAACCACAGAACATTAAAATTCAAATTTGTCTTAAAATTCAAATTCATAGTTATTATACTTATGGTGAAGTTGACAGTACAATAATTTTCCTTAAACATCCTAAAATTGATTTTCTTGTGGCTTTTTGATGCTTCTCTTATACAAACACATCCTGGAAACTATAAGCATGGCTTGCTTTATCTATTATCTGATTGAAGAGCCTATTCACCTATTTAATGCACTTCATAGTTATTTTTAATACCATCAATGGGGCTTTCTTACACTGATTCCCACTTCCGAAAATTGTCATCCTGTTTCTTTTTGTCCTCTGCTTTTCGTTTCTGGTTATTTAGTCATTTTTAGGAAAATGTCTAGGTGCAGGGGTTGGATGATTCACATATTCATATTTCCGCTGATACTTTTATATCACGAGTCTAGATAACCGCTTCCCCAATTCATATTCAAAAAAAAAATTGGATCGTGGGTTCCTGGGTAGGCGGTATCAAATTTGTGTTTCCATTGTTTCATCGCCTACAAAAAGCACCCGGACTTCCCTGATCTACAAATTGGAAACCAAATTCCCCTTTATTTTTATTATTTACTTTCCCTTTCTGGTTACTTATTTTTTTTTCTGAATGTGTTATTTTTCCAAATGTATCATGCTTTTATATACAGCACCCAAAGTTCTACAATATACAAATTCACCATCGAAGTCCGTCACTGTCCCATGTTCTGTGTTACACATTTTTTAATCAAAATTTGGGATACATACAATTTGACCATCGGGCCCTCACGTCTCCTGAGTAGAACTTGTGGCCCTGTTTTCAAGCCCGTTAGTATTCCTTGTTCCAAGTATGTCTCATGATTTTATATCACGAGTCTGACCAATCACTTACCCATTGTATACTTGACCACTATTACCATCGTCAATTCCTGGCCAGGCTTTCTCAACATTGTGCTTCCATTGTTCCACTACCTACAAAAAAAACCTAAAATTTGGTGATACAGAAATTGACCGCCGAAATCTGTCATTGTGCCTTGTTCCATGTTACACTTTTTGCAGTCAAAATTTTGGAGACATACAATTTGACCATTGGTCCCTCATGTATCCTGAGTATAAATTGTGACCCTATTTTGAAGCTCGATCGACCGCTTTCCATACTTCTCCATTTCTTGGAATCTCTTTCGCGGGTTGGTGGGTAAACGAAATGTGCAATTCTTAATCGCTCTTTGCCATCCCCGCCACCTTTGCACTTGTTTGTACATATGAAATTATTAATATTTAATGCTAATAGCTTATCGTCCAGGAACCATTAAGATTGTCATTAATGTCTGAAAGGCTAGAGAATATTTTCCATTATAATGAATTGAACCAAGATTTTTGGAGGGTTGTATTATACTTTCCAAGTGTTCATGTCAAGAATCATGCAATCTCTTTCGTGCATCATCTAGTTAGCGCCTTTATAAAATCTCTAATCCTTAATTGCTCTTCGTCATCACCGCCACCTTCCCACATTTTTCTAAATATGAGATTAGTAAGCTTTAATGGTAACAACTCATTATGCATGAACTATGGATATTGTCATTGATCAACGAAAGGACTGAGGATATATTCCATTGAAACAAATTAAAAGAAGATTTGCGGAAGTTTATATTACCCATTCCAAATTTTCATTTCAAACATCATCTAGAGAAAACAAATATTCTCATTAACTTATGGCAGCAGTTCGACAACAGTTTTGTATAGATACAGTAAACACATTCAGGCATGATGACCATAGGTTCCAGTACTATAGGGAATATTCTTACTACTCATCTCCCTCCTCCCAGGAGAAAAAAAGGAGATGGTCCATTGGTGCACCAAGAGATATATTTCAACCCAAATAATTCCAAGGCAATCCTACCTCCTCAGACAGCCTGCCTGCCTACATTGATCGCTGGCATAAAAGTTGATGTAGCCGATTTCGAGATGTATTAAGATGATCTGATGGACGGTTTACGAGAATGGATAATGGAAATGTAGACTTTGTTCCCACTCCTGTTCCCAAATTTAAATCAACCATAATGGGGGGCACTTCTCGGCTCGACGATGGTGTCCCTGACAAGAGAAAAAGAAGGGGTTTCAGAAAAGAAACCGACGTTGAACGCAATAACCTCTTTGGAGCTCAAGAGTAGGAATTCTAGAGGTCCAAATTAGTCCATTCCATGCATAAGTATTTCACTCTAAGGAAATGGTCTCTTTATGCTCCTAGAGATATATTTCAAGCCAATAATTATTCAATTGTGAGACCACTCTTCTATTCTTTGGACATACAATTAACATATTAGGGGATGAGGACCAGAAATCCCACTGGTGCAAGGAATATTCCTACTACTCATCTCCTTCCACACATAATTGACTAATTTGGGCCTATGGAATTGCTCGTTCAGCCTATGTACCTGAAGTATTCAACTGTGAGGAGGTGGTCTCTTGGTGTGTCCTAACTTTCAGTTTCAGGCTCTTCTTCTTGACCTACAACATTTTTCATCTTCTTCCTCATGGGAAGCTTGTTAGAACTATGAATTTTACTGCGAGGATGGGTTCTTATGTCCTCTTGGGTTTGAAAAATTATGGTTTTCTTTCTTGCTAGGGTGCTCCATTGGAGCGATGTTGTGGGATGTCGTGCTCTTCACAGTGGTGGTTTCAGATTGGAAATTTTTCTCGCTAGAGCCTTTTCCCTGCTGTTTGTACAATTGAGTGGTGCCTTACAATGTCTCCAGGTCATCAACATCAGGACTAGGAATGTTGTTCACCTACTTCAATCCAAGGAATTATTCCATTGCAGAACCACTCTCCTATTTGTTTGTCACCTCATGTATTCCACAAGATATTGAGATTGCAACAGAAAACATTGGCCTTCCGAGGAGAATACTGAAAAGACTTCCTAAAAAAATCATGGTAATGACTTTTGTATGCATGTTGAAGAGAATCTCGATGCCTCCTTCATGTCGACTCACTAGAGGAACAACACAAAATTGTACGCATGTGTTTTTTTTTTTTTTTTGTAGATCCTGTACCCGTGTTTATGACAAATATGTTCAATTCTTTGGTGCAAAGAATTCAGTCCAATTTATATGGATATATATACACTGCCAAATATTTTTATTTTTTATGGATAGATATGACACCTCTTTTCATTAGAATGGTTTGATTATCTTGTAGTTCTTCAATATTATATTGGTTCAAGTAATTTGATCTAATATGGAACATTTACCAATTATATGACAATGCATTGTGTCGATCCCATCAGGCTTCTATGGAAAGAAAAATGAATTTCATACAGTTTCAAACCAACATTCAATTCTATTTGTAATGAATATAGAACATAGCAATACTAAATGACGATGTGGCAGTCAGGGCCCCACCCAAGAAATTCCATTTTTATCTTAGCCTTGCTAAGTAAATGATTTCTTATTTCCATTTCGCATCCTTGATTTCTTTACTCGAAAAGGGACATTTTATTAGTTGTCCATCCCTTGGCAAATATTTGAGCACTTTTTACTTGATTAATGAAATTACCAAATTTCTTGTTCATGATAAAAAAAAAAGTGATCTATAGTGGTTGTAGTCAAATGGGACTATGAAATCCACTACAATATTAAAATTAAGGATCGTCATTGGTGTTTCTAGACATGCAATTATTAAGATTTAACTCTAACAACACATCATCCAAGAAGTTTAATACTTAAGTTAATATGCCAAAGTCATGGAAGAATGTATCAATAACACAATTACTCCCACAAGTTGCAATAAAAACTAATCTTCAACAAAATATTTTCTCACAACCTTTTTAATGGTACAAGCATAATAAAAACGAGTAAGTGGATAAAATATTGGACTACAAAATGATGGTTTTTCAATAATGGGGCTTGTTTGAGACAAATTCCCACTTACAAAAATTTCCCTTTGCTTTTCTATTTTCCCACTCTTTTATCCCCTTATTTTCCCTCTTCTATACTTAACAAAATTCCCCATTTTTTGTCCCTTGTAGTTTCTCTTTCTGGTTACTTAGTCATTTTTTCTGAAAATGTCTTGTTGTGTGGGTTGGCGGATTCCCAGGTTCACATTTTATTCATTCTTTTATATCGCGATTCCGACCGAGCGCTTCCCCTTTCCATACCTAGACAATTTTTTGATCGCGGGTTCTTGCCCAGGCAGTCTCTAAATTGCACTTCCATTTTTTTTTGGCCTGCAAACAACACTCTGGCTTCTGTGATATGAAAATTTAGTTCTAGACTCCCAGATCATCCCCTCTTTTGTCTTACACATTTTTCACCGAAATGTTCTAATACATACAATTTATTTTCGGGGCCTCACCTCTCCTTGGGAACCCTTATCCCCCTATTTTGAAGCCCGTCCGACCGCTTTCCACACTAGGCCATTTTTTGTAATCTATTTTCTGGATAGTTGGGTTGGTGAGTTCAAAAAATTTCCAATTCCTGGTTGTTGTTTCTTGTTCCTACCACCTTTAGACTTCTTCCAAGTATATGGAATATCTGTTATATATTTGAATATATTAGCCCTTCTTTTCCCTCTTCGATACTTAACCAAATTCTCATTTATTTTTCCTCTCTACTTTCTCTTGCTGGTTACTTAGTTGTTTTTCCAAAAATGTCTAACTGCACAGGTTGGTGGACTCACAGGTTCACATTTCCACTCGTGCTTTTATATCCTGACTGTGATCAACCACTTCCCATTCCATACCTAGCCACTTTTCATATCCCAAATTCCCGAGCAGGCGGGATCTAGATTGCACTTCCATTGTTTCGTGACCTACAAACCAAACCTGGACATCTGCGATATACAAATTAATCCCACATCATACCCTCTTCCATGATAGAAAGTTTGCACTCAAAATTTATGAGACCTACAATTTGACCTTCGGGTCCTCACATTTCCTGGGGAACTATTCTCACCCCATTTGGAAGCTTGTGTGTCCTCTTTCCATACATGGCAATTTCTTGGAATCTCTTTCGCAGATCGTCGGGTTGGTAGGTTAATGAAATATCTAATTCCTAATCGTTGTTTCCTATTCCCACAACCTTCGCACTTATTTCCAAGTATGAAATAACTCAGGTTTAATGCTAACAAATAATCATGCCTCTAGGAGACAGTCATACTAATTTTCACTACACAACTTGTCCAGAAACATGCATAAAATATCATGCCATGTAATGGGATATTTATTACAAATATCAATATATTAGAGAAATGAGTCCCACCGACCGTTTCCCTATTCCATACTTATCGAATTTTTCTCTTTCGGGTTCTCGGATAGGAAGACTGTAATTCCAATGTTCCTTGACCTGTAAACATCACCCCAACTTCTGCGATATACAAATGGACTTCCAGACTCCCACATCATCCCCTTTTTCGTGTTACACATTTTGCACTCAAAACTCCTGATACATACAATTTGACCATCGGGGCCTCACATATCCTCGGGAACCCTTGTCACCCTATTTTTAATCTCGTCTGACCACTTTCCACACTTGCCCATTTATTGGAATCTCTTTCGCGGATCTTCGGGTTGGCAGGTTCATGAAATTTCCAATTCCTAGTCATTGTTTCATGTGCCCGCCACCCTCACACTTATTTCTGAGTATATGCAATAAGTATACAACTTCTCTAGAAACATGCAAAAAATATCTTTCTAGGAAATGGGATAGCTATTACATATTTGGATATATTATCTCTTCTTTTCCCTCTTCTATACTTAACCAAATTATCATTTCTCTTTCCCCTCTACTGTCTCTTTCTGGCTACTTAGTCATTGCTCCAAAAATGTCTATCTGCACAGGTTGGCAGAATTATAGGTTGACATTTGCACTCGTGCTTTTATATTGCGACTCTGATTGACCGCTTCCCCATTCCATACCCAACCACTTTTTTTTATCACGGATTCCCAAGCAAGCAAGCTTTATATTTCACTTTCATTGTTCTCTGACCTGCAAACAACAACCTGACTTCCGTGATATACAAATTTACAACCAGACTCCCACATCGTACCCTCTTCCGTGTTACACAGTTTTCACTCAAAAGTTCTAAGACCTACAATTTGACCATCAGGTCCTCACGTCTCCTGTGGAACTATTGTCACCCCATTTTGAATCTCGTCCGTTCGATTTCCATACTTCATCATTTATTTGAATCTCTTTCATGGATCGTCGGGTTGGAGGGTTCATGAAATATCTAATTCCTAGTCGATGTTTCTTGTGACTATCACCTTCACACTTCTTTCCAAGTATGCAATAATTGATGTTTAATGTTGAAAAATCACCATGTCTCAAGGAGAGCATCATAATAATTGTCCCTAGACAACTTCTCTAGAAACATGCATAAAATATCGTTCCAGGTAATGGGATATCTATTACAAATATCTATATATTAGAAAAAAAAAAATCCACCGACCATTTCCCTATTCCATACTTACCGACTTTTTCTCTTATGGGTTCCTGAACAGAGGGGTTCAAGATTTCCCTTGCATTGTTCCATGACCTACAAACAACACCCAAAATTCTGCGATATACATGCAAAAAAGATCTTTCTAGGTAATGGGATATCTATTACAATTTTCAATATATTAGTGAAAACGAGTCCGACTGAACATTTCCCTATTCAAAAATTAGCCACTTTTTCGATTGTGGGTTCCCAGACATGCGGACTCAGTATTTCCCTTCCATTGTTCTGCGACTTGAAAACAACACCTGAAATTTCGAAAATATACAAACCTACCATTGGACTGCCCCATCATGCACTCTTCCCTTTTATTCTATTTGCAATCAAAATTTCCAAGACATACAATTTGACTGTTGGGCCCTCACCTCTCCTGAGAATCCCCTGTAACCTTATTTTGAAACTTGTCCGACCAATTTTCATATTTGGCTATTCCTTACTTTCTCTTCCATATCCCCGTCACCTTCGCACTTGTTTNATCATAAAAAATATTGTTTATAAAAACATTATTATATATGTGTGTGTGTGTGTGTGTGTAAGGTGTTATTTCTAAGTATGGAATTAGTAAGATTTAATGCTAAGCCAAGATTTGAGAAGAATTCCCATTAATATGCATTGAGCCAAGCTTTCTGGAGGGTTATATTATCTCTTTCGAGTGTTAATTTCAAACATCATGGAATGTCATTCGCGCCTTGTCGGATTGGCTCGTTCACGAAATATTCAATCCTTAATTCTGAAAATGATTCCAACCGACCATTTGCCTATTCCATACTAAGACACTTTCTTAGAATTCCACAAATATACAAACCAGCCCCTGAGCTGCCCCATCATGCTCTCTTCCATTTTACGCGTTTTGTAGTAAAAAATCTTGAGACATACAATTTGACCGTTAGGCACTCACCTCTCCTGAGTATCCACTGTAACCCTTTTTTGAAGCTCGTCCAACTTTTTTTCATACTTGTCCATTCCTTACTTGATCTTCCCCATCTCTGTCCCCTTTGCACATGTTTATAATAAAAAATTGTTTATAAAAACATATATATATATATATATATATATATATATAAGGTCTTATTTCTAGATATGCAATTAGTAAGATTTAATTGAAACAACTCATCATGTAGGAACCATATAAATTGTCATTGATGAACAAAAGGCTTGAGGAGATCTCCTATTAGTACACATTAAACAAAGATTTGTGGAGGGTTATATTATCCCTTCTGAGTGTTAATTTCAAACATCATGGAATGTTGTTCACACATTGTTAGTTTGCGTGTTCACAAAACCTCCAATCCTTAATTTTTCTTCGTTGTACCTTCCACCTTCGCACTTCTAAATATGCAATAAGTAAGATTTACTACTAACAACTCATCATGCAACACCCATAGACATTGTCACTAACGAGAAAGGCTCGAGGAGATTTCCCATTCACACGTATTGAACAAACATTTGCTAAGGGTTATATTATCCCCCCCATCTGTTCATTTCAAGCATTGTCTGGTGAAAATAAATGTTCTCATAAACTTATGGAACCAACTCGACAATAGTTCTGTGAAGATACAGTGAACATCTTCGGGTGTGAGGACCAAAACTTCTAGTGGTCCAGGGCATATTCTTACTACTCATCCCCTTCAGCCTAAAATGAAATAATTTGGACTCGTGGGATTGCTCGTGCAGGCTGTGTCCCTAATTTGTTTTTACTACCAGTCGTTGGTATCTTGGTGCATCGATCAATATATTTAAGTCCAAACAATTATTCCACTTTGGGACCACTCTTTTGTTTCTTTGTCACCATAGGTCTTCTATTAGATGTTAATATTATCAGAGCCAACATTGTTGTTCAGAGGAGAAAACTCCAAGCAGTTCCTAAGAAATCATAATAACGGGTTGGACCTCTTGCCCGAGTTCGTGGAAGACCAGATGGCAGTTCCTGAAGATATCACAAACTTGCAGGTTAGTTCATTTAGAAAGCCATTCCGGGAAATTGCCTGGTTGTTTACAAGAATAACAGGACAAGAATCCACAGTAACTATTTCCCACATGGTTCTTTATATTTTTTACTTCACAGTAAAGGAACGAACGATTTTTTATTGGGGGAAGCTAATTTCCCATGAAATATGTTCCCAATTGTCAAGCTTCAAAAATAAGAAGAAATTTTATATGTCATCCTACTTGGTTTTCATCAGAGCGCATTTCTGTCAGTTTCCAATACTATCTCTATCCAAGAATGTAAATTGGAAATTTTCGACCCAGTAATCTTTTGGTACTAGGCCTTGTGGAAACACAAGGCCTCCCACTATTTTTATGAGGTTTTTAATGAATTTGTTTCTGTTTTCAAAGTTTTATTATTATGAGAATATGCTCCTCGCATATCTGACCATGAAACAAGTTTTTGGACAGGAAGGGGGCACTTGAACAAATGGAGAATTATAGTTTGATAAGAAACATGTTCTCCTTCTATGTCACATTATGGACATAATGTTTGTTACATAAATAGAAAGACGATACAACTACTGGTTGCATCTATTCCATGAGAAGAGAAAAAAATAGTTCATTCATCTACCATGGAAAGTTGGGGACTTCGTGTTGAGGAACGACAACAAAATTGATGAATTCGCAGCCCATTTCAACAACTTGAACCTAATATATGCTTAAAGGCTAAGAGGGTTCGACCATAATCAATTTTTTTAGAACATTTACTTATAGTTGGCCTCGACAACTATTTTTTCGAGAGACAACATAGTTACCAACTTAACGAGAACTCTACAGAGTTCTCATTTTTGGGGGGGTTCAAGTTTTCTACCCTGTTTTTAAAAATGGTGCTACGAGTACCACCCCCCTTCCATTTTTAGCTGTTTTTTTTTATATTCTAAAATGTTTCCAATTTTTTTAAAAATTATTGATTTTTCATTTATTTCCATTTATTTTTATTTTTTTATCAATAGTGTTTTTCGTCATTTTTACATGCTTCTTTCAATATTAAAATATTTTTTACCATTTACATTTTTTAAAATACAATTTTTCCTCTCTATAATTAATTTCTCTCTATAATTAATTTATGGTTCCATACTTTTTAAATATAGTCGAAAATATCATTTTTAACACATTTTTTACCTTTACTTTAATAGATAGAAAATCATTGTAGTTAAATAACACTATTTTTAAACATTTAACAAAAGAATATAATTGAATTTT
>SNQJ01S0020451.1:9589-33352 GCA_010110895.2 Picea sitchensis
CGCGACTAAGCCCCATATGGAGTGGTGGACCAGTCTTTCCCCTAGGTTGGGGAATAAACCCTCGGCCTTTTGATTTACTATTGACTTCTTTGCATGGTGGAGGAGGCATCTTGTGGTGATCGAGGATTTTCCTTGTATTGGGGTAGACTTTAGGGGTAGTGCAGATTTAGTGCTTCCCGAGGGTACATAGTGGGATGTATCAGGTACGAAATATCATAACCTTGTAACAATATTTTTTCTAGTTTTTTATATTTTTTTGGTTATACGATGATGGATCTAATTCATTTTGTTTTCATCATGTAGACAAAGGTGCGTCATGTCCAATAGATATTCCAGCATTATGATGTCACAGAGATGCTCAGGCAGCAACAGAGCATGATATTGGAGTAGGAGGACTCCGAGAGGTGCAGAGGAACCTTTGTGGTTTGACCATGGGCATTCCCTCCATGAGGATGCAAGATGTACCCCTACACCTTCATATACATACAGTTGNGGAGAACGAGTAGAGTCTCCGAACACTTTTAGTATTTATGATGATTCTATGGGCATAAAAAGCTCGTGTTTTCCCTATTATGTAATTTTGGATGATGTATTTTGAAAAACAACTTTTGCTATCAAGCTTATATATAAACGAGTTTTGCGGTAGCTACTTATGTTGTATTTTTGTTTTATGTGATGTTTTTATTCATATGATTTATGTCCCAAATATTTATCTATGCACAATATACCAATCTAACATGTAATTTGCTAACGAATCCGTAATCATATTGACTTCTCTCAATATATGCATGTATTCTATAAATTCAAAAGATCTTTCGAGACGACGAACCCTTAGATGGAGAAGTAGTAAAACTGGGTTACGAACGACGTACTCATGGTTTAGTTGACAGACCGCGAGTTGAGAATCAAGGATGATAATCAATTGAGATATACCTACAGAAGAGGCTTCAGTTGAAAGCCTGATGACAACATGATATTATGCAACGTTATTGGTCGTAGATCCGAGGCAAATTCCTCCTAAACTCGCTAACTCACCAGAGTGGTAAATGACCCAAGCAACATAAACGATCTTCTGGGTATGTCGACTAACGCCATCAGCAAAACTGAAATAGATGGGAAATGATGATGTCATATGCGCATTCAATAAAAAATCAAAGTATCAGCAACTAGGGAAAGACTCGTGCATGAAAAAGAAAAGACACACCATATCAAAAGTATATAGTACAGTAATGTACAAAGCACACATGCGAGATATTTTATGCATAGTACTTCTTGAGGTAAAGCCCATTTCAGGGCTCACCGAGAGATATTCCATCGTAATCTACTAACTTGTAGGTGCCTCTATGTAACACATGTTGTATGATGTATGGCCCGTGCCACATGGGTTCTAAATTTCCTTCCCCAAGTTTGTCATGATCTTGATCATAGACCAAGACTAGATCTCTTTCTGCAAAAGCACGAGGTTGGATGGACTTATCATATTGAATTTTGATGAATTTATGATATGTCTCATTGATGAGAGCAACATTGCGATGGGTTTCATCCATGTTGGTTAGATATAAAAATCGTTCTTCTTCAGCAGAAGTATGGGGTAGCAGTTATACGGTGAGTTTCAAAGAGGGAATCTCACATTCAATCAGTGATACTACTTCTATCACGTATACCAACTGGAAGGGTGTAAATCCAGTGGTGGTTTTAATTGAAGTGCGATAAGCCCAGAGTGTGGAGAAGAGATGCAAATTCCAAGAGGTTTTGTTCACTCCCACCATGCATTGAAGCATGGTTTTTAGGACTTTTATGATGGCTTCAACTTGTCCATTTTCCTAAGGGTAGTAAGGGGATGAATTTTCATGGTGAAATCCTAACTTGGTGTGCAATTCACCAATCATCTAGTTCTGGAAATGGGATCCATGATCAATTAAAATAGTGTGAGGGAAACTGAATCGAGTGATGATATGGTTGAAAAAAAAAAGTGCTACAGTTCAGCCATCGTTAAGGAATGTAGGCACAGCCTCAGCCCATTTAGTAAAATAATTGATGACAACGATAATATAATTGTGCCCCCTGACTGAGGTAGGATTACATTGCATGAAATTGATACCCCATTTGGAAAAGGGGCCGACAACGACAATTGAATGAAGTGGATTTGGGTGGGTACGTGCTTTCTTCTGAAAGATCTGACAAGGTGGGAATTTTTTAACAGCCTCAATGCAATCTTTGAATATGGAAGGCCAAAAATAATCGGTACGTAAAAAAATTTAGGCTATAGCCATCCCAGAAAGATGACCACCACGAGCTCCAAGGTGACAGTCATTTAAAAATTGTTTAGCCTCTTCATGGGTTAAGCAACATCGTAAGACAGTATCAATGCCATGATGGTACAAGGTGTCACCAATGATAAGGTAGCGCTTTGAATGGTGTCTAATGCGATGTCGTTCATCACGTGAAATGCTAGGCTGAAAGCATTGGGTTTTGAGATAGAGAAGAATGTCTACATACCATGGATCGGACATACTAATGAGGAACATGGATTGATCAGGAAGGGAATCACTAGGCTCAATATTCTCATCAGTATGGGGAAGATCACAAATTAATTTCGCAAAAAACAATGATTTTTTATCCTTGGATTTGGAAAACTAGAGATCAAATTCTTGGAGAATAATGATCCATTTCTATTTTCCCCCAAGTACTTAACGAGTCAATATGTAGTACACGGGGTTCGAGTCAGCAATGACCATGGTAATACGTAACAAAATATAGTGGCGAGATATTTGGACGGAAATAACTGTTGCCAAAGCCAACTTTTCCACATGTGAATATCGGAGTTTGGGACCTAATAGACCCTTACTCAAATAGTAGATCACATGTTTGGTGTCGGCATCATCCTCTTGTACTAACACCATAGCAATAGTGGAAGTAGAGGTAGCCAAATAAAGGATATAATCTTTCACATAATTTGGTGGATGCAAAAGCGGTGTATTCGTTAAAGCATGTTTGAGATCATCAAATGAGTGTTGAGCAGTTGCACCCCAGATGAAAGGGGCATCTTTCTGCAGAAATCTCATGAATCCTTTAGTGATTTCGGCATAATTGAAAATAAAACGACGAAGAAAGTTTTCCTTCCTTTGCAAACTTTACAGTTGGGTAAGGTTGTTGGGAGGGGGTAAAGCAAGAATGGCTTTGATTTTTAAGGGATCCACCCTAATCCCATCTTTGGAAACTATGAAGTCAAGGAGTCTCCATGATTCAACAATAAAAATGAATTTATGTGGGTTTGAACATATGTTGTAAAACCTACATCGAAGAAATATGGCTCGTAGGTGACCAATATGTTATCGTCGACAAGTCGAGTGAGTTGTTAATTCATTGAGATAAGGTTCAACGATATTTTTTATGTCATGGAACACATACAACATAGCTCGCTGAAAAGTGGCTCCAACGTTCTAAGGCTAAAAGGTAATTTATGATAAGCGAAAGTCCCCCATGGGTAGATGAAGGTTGTTTTGTGTTGATCAACCAATAAAATTTCAATCTGGTTATATCCAGAAAAGCCATCCATAAAAGAGAAAATGACGCTTCAGGCGCAATTATCGATAATTTGGTCGATAAAGGGTGTAGGGTAATTGTCCTTTGGAAAATCCTTATTAAGATCTCGATAATCGACACAAACATGAATAGTACCTTGTTTCTTAGTGACTGTAACGATGTTGGAAACCCATTCAGTCAGAGGGACGGGATAAATAAAACCAGATTTTAATAATTTTTCGACTTCTGCCTTGATTGTCATGGTTTTTTTAGGATGAACTGGACGAAGTTTCTGTCTCACAGGTTTAACTCCTAGGTAAGTTTTGATTTCATGGACAACGATTGAAGGATCTATCCCTGGCATTTCTTCATAGCTCCAGGAAAATAAGTCACAAAATTCTTTAAACAAGGCGGTATAAGTTTCAACTCCTTCAGTTGAACAATTGGCACCTAGTTGTATGTTTTCCACAATACCTTCTTTAATGGATATGTTGACGGTAATCGTGTGAGAGATGTTTCCCAAATTCCCCTCAGAGATGGTATCCTAGGTGAGTATCAGATATTGGGGAGAGTCTATGATATCACTAGGAAAGATAGAGGAAATATCTTTCTCGATTTCCAAACTGGGAAGAAAGGATGAACGATGGTGGTTGTCATCCCATGGTGCCTCCTCGATACTAATCATTTCCCTAATAGATTCATATGATGGAAAAATATGTAGGATGTAATCGAAAGTAGAGGATAGGGAATCTAACCAGGACGATAACGAATATGTAGTAGACGCCAGTAGATGTTGGTTGTCCAGTGAAGGAGAGGTAGACTGAATGGCATTGAATTGGGCCTCTGTAGGACTAAGTGGCATAGTGTTACCTAGTGTATCAAACTCTAAGGGACTAGGTACGATCCATGGATCAAATGATTCAAAGGATTGATGTACCATAGTTGAAATCATATTAATCGTTGCGATGTGTTGCGTGGTTGTAGGAAGAGGTGTAGGGAAGGTACCCATGAGCGAATAATCTTTCAAGATACCTACCCTGAAACTTTCATAAGTAATTTTTGAGTCTCCCAAGAAAGGAATATTGTTGGTCGTTTGAGTGCAAGCGTCGGGGGTGAAGTAATCTAACTGATCAATGGTCACAATTTTTCCTTGATGAGGGAATTGGACACATTGAAAAATCGATGAAGCGATAGAATTAATAGCATAGAACCAACTTCTCCCTAGCAATGAGTTATAATCAAGGGGAGCATCAACTACTTAAACATCTACATAAACAGTTTTTCCTCCAAGTTGAACGGCTAAAAATTGTAATAATCCATGAGGTCTGAAACCTCTTCCATCAGATACTCTTAACATGGTAAGATATTGATTAATACNTACAGGGTGATTTAAGGTCTTTCTAGCAAGCTAAGGAAATGACACATGTGGATGCCCCCTCATCCAATATCATGTAATGAATATGTTGATTATGGACAACGACATCGATTTGGAAAGAAAGTTAGTGAGAGAGTCATGATTTAAAATTATTCAGGTTGAGCGTGATATTATTGGATGACTCAGGATCTATATCTCTGATGGCTGCCAAGAGATTTCTACGTTGGCTAGGGTAGTGTTGTAGAACTTCGAGAGCTGACATAGTGCAAGGTGCTTGGGCCAAATATTCAACAATATTGTAGTTTTGAGCAGCAAGTGAGTTAGGATTAAAAGTTGACTTTCGGATTGTGCTCTTGGGTGGACATATAATAGAGTCAAAGCTTGGTTTCTCAATTTGGAGTGGTCCAAATAGAGGAGTAACAAAAGTGGACAGTGGATCCAGTATAGTTCCAGTAGTTACTTTTTCCTTATCGAGTTTACCTGGTGGCGTGTCATATGTCGTAGTATGAGTGGTCAAATCTACCCCATTAAACATGTAAATCTATGTACTCGATGAAGCTTCCTCATTAGGAGGGTGATTTAGGTTACTTTCTATTGGAGGTGCAAGATTTTTTGCAACCAGTGGTTGTTCTTGTGTAAAAGGATGTGTCAATACAATGGGTTGAGAATTTCCTTTAAAAAGTTTAGCAACTTCATCTTGATGGGGACAGTCTCATGTGTGGTGATCTTCACCAAAAATGAGACATGGAAATTTCATTTTCTATTGTGGTTGCTTCTCACTAGCAGGTGGTTGTGCTTTTGTTTTTGTATTTTCGGTTTGATTATTGTTTTTCTTAGGTTTATTCTTAGTTTTTTTTTTTCCCCTTGACTTTTGCAGAGAAGCAGATTGAATTGCATTCACTTTGGATACTTGATTCATGGTGGAGTTTGATGAGATTGGAGTTGACCTGGTAGCTAGGGTAGTGATTGAATGATTGGTTGTGTCGGTCGACTATGAATTGGACTGGGTTTTGATAGAACCGATAACTCCATCTGAATGAGCGGAGGAGGATGGTTTTTATGGGTCGACTGATGTACACGGAGTGTTTGGAATCAATTCATACAAAGTATTGTATTAAGAATAGACCAAATCCAGATACTGGGCACGAGAAATGGCTTCCTC
Source organism: Picea sitchensis (assembly GCA_010110895.2). Classification (NCBI taxonomy): domain Eukaryota; kingdom Viridiplantae; phylum Streptophyta; class Pinopsida; order Pinales; family Pinaceae; genus Picea; species Picea sitchensis. Next base: position 15,652 of record SNQJ01S0020451.1, read on the forward strand.
TTCAGTAACAACACCACCCATGGCTACATCTTGAGCAATAGGAGGTAAAAGAGATTTGCTAAACCATCCCACCAACAATTGGTCTGGAATAGTCACTTTGATCAATCATCGTCATCACCTCCATTCTTGAATATCATCATAAATATGTATGAATTTGGTCTGATGAAGGGAGGTCAAAAGTTTTGTGTCAATTTCGTAGTGGATAGGTAACTGGAAGTGAATGAGAAAATCCATGGCAAGTGAATTAAAATCTTGAAAAGTTCCACGTTGTAATTCAATGTACCATTTAGCCATTGAACCCATAAGGGTGCGCTAGAAAAGACGTAAACAGATAGAAACATCCATTAATGAATTTGATTAACACCACAAATTAAAATTCATAACATGGTTATTAGGGTCTTCACTGGGTTTGCCATCAAATTTAGGATTATGAGAAGGTAATTTGGCAAGAATGACTAGCCAAAAAGGGGAGTGTAATATGGGATCATTGGTTAATCTTGATAGATCTGGTAGATCTAGAGTGTCTAAGAATGGTAATTGTCGATTGACTTGAGGATTATACTAGTGTGGCAAAAAAGCACAAGTGGGGCCATAAACTAGTTGTGGTGGATAATTGTAGCCAGTAGGTCCTCCCATATGTTGCTCATTTTGACCAGCAAAAGTAGGATTCATTTTTTCAGGAATTTACATTAAAAGGAGAGGGGAAACCCATTTGGCCCTAGGGAGGATAACCAGTGTAACCCAAGGGAGGATAGTTAGCTTGACTATTTTGAGGCAGATAACCAGTTTCCCCTTGAGGAGGGTAACTAGGTTTACCTTGAGGAGGGTAAGGAGTTTCCCCTTGGAGAGGAAAAGATGGTTGGCCTTAAGGACCCCAAGTGGGATTCGGGACCCTTGGGAAGGGTTGTCCAGAATGTAATCCAGAAGGATTGGGATTTAGGATTCCTCCTTGCGGGTTGGGGTTTGATGATCCTCCCTGATGTGGCTAATGAAACAGTCCTCCCTGGGTTGGTCCCCGGGATTGTGGGGGGTTCCCAGTGATCCGAAAAGATCTTTTAAAGACTATGGTTAATTTTTTAAAGCATGAGTTCATCAACCTTTTAGGAGTTGAATAAAGAGGAAGAATTAATGAAGTAACATGGCAGCCATAATAATATATACATATCTGGAAATAAGCACAAGAATCAGCAAACCATAACAACAAAGTTGTTAACGGAGTTTGACAATATCGCCTACGTCTCTCGGCCTTTGTCTCAGTGGGTGAGGCTTTCTTACTTCTCTTAAAATCTTCAAAAATACATTAGAAACGTGTCAAATGGATTACAAACTATTTTGGCTATGTTCTACTAGACCTCAAGAACCCAACACAACTGACGGCACTGAAAACGTATGAACGAAGCTTCCAGAAATGGCCCTCAAAGTTGCTCTCCTCAATAGCTTCCCTGCATAAAAATGGCTTTGACTGTCAAATTCCTCAGCATTTCTCCTTCTTTGATACTATCTAAGGCTGCCAAGAACCTCTATTTTATATAGGTTTGAAGTTGTCAACAACCTCCCAACTTCTCCTCAAGATCTAGCCTCAAAAAGGGCTCCAGATCCTCCAATAATGGACAAAATCTCCCAAAACAAACTTAAAAATCATAAAAAATCTTATTATAAGGTTGAGAAAACCAAAAATGGGCAAAAATCAAGCGCAACCCCCTTAATCCAGCCCTGGTCGCATGCAGGATGTCCCATGTGTCTGAGGGCTAGTATTGGTGCACTAGCCCCTGCAGAATAGACCCATGGTTCTATGGCTACGACCCATGTGGCCAAGCTCCAACACTACCACACGCCCTTTTGGTTGTTGGCCCCTGGTCAGTCAGGGCTAGCCCCCGTCGAATGGGGCTTATCCTGAACTACACGCCATCGTCAACACTTATACAAAATGTGCCAATTACCAACCAAGACACACAGATAGCGGATTCGGTTAGGCCTTGGTGTTAATTTGTTTCCCCAGCCAAGAGGTCGCGGTTTCAATTCCCCCGGAGGTGGAACAAACCTTTTACCTAGACAACCTTGGGAAAATTTGGGGTGCCACGTGGCACCCTGTGATTNGTACTGCTGACGCAATGGCTCAGTCACCTGCCATGTCACCCGCCGTACATCCCAGTCACCCACCATGTGTCACTGCCACGTCAGTCTGTCGTACTGCCACGTCATTCGTTGTTTAGTCCAGTCACCCGCCATGTGTCACTACCACATCATCAGTTCATATTCCGAGTTGTTTTCCGTACATCCACGTGTCAACATGTCATTGGGCCACTCACTGTACGGACTGCCACGTGTCATCTGTACGGTGACACGTGTCAAATCCGTATAGTGCTAACTCAGCCCAAAAGTGTCGAAACTGAGTGGCATGTGTCACCTCTTGGTGATGCCACATCAACATGATGATGTCACCATGACATCATTTTGATGTCACCTGTCATACCTATTTACGTCAGCATTGACTTTGACCCACTTAACTTTTTACCTGTTTGAAAATTTAATCAGAACGCGATAACTTTTGCATATGGTGTTCGTTTGAGGAAAAAAATATATGGTCGGAATCAACGCGATGAGACAGACTCAATGGCGATGGTTTCATCTGATTCTGAGAACTTTGATTTTTAGGCCTTCCTAGACCTATTTTGGTTACTAGATCCATTTTGGATCACACCTCCCCACTAAGACCTTTTGGTCCTCCAAAAGGATACTAACCAGTCATCAAGTGCGGGATAGGCCAACCCGCTTGTTCTTTGTCTTTAAACTCTATCTTGTGCACCTTTCTCATCAAGATCAATTGCAAAACAACCATGACAACTGACATCATATTGTTAGCCACTTGTAGTATGTCACATCTTACTGAAGCCACTACCATCCATGTTGACAACATTAGCAATGATAATATAAAAAATATGACTACAAAGGAGCTAATATGTTTGTAGTACTTGCACGACATTAGCTTATCTTGAAGAAAAGTATGATTTAACTTCCATTCTACAATCATCTCATGTTCTTGCTTAAGATCAATTGCTTGATTTGGCACAATTATAGGTGTGTTTCTTGCATGAGTTGCCTTCCTTAATTGTTCCATTGTTTGAAGAGATTGATTTGATTTTAAGTGATGAGCATGTACAACGTTTTCACTTCCTTCTTTGTTTAAGTGATATTGATTATGTTCCCAGTAGAAGATTTTTTTGCGATCATACGAATAAGGACCTAAGACCATTCCACATTCATTGAGTGGCACCACATCACATGTTACCTCATCCACAAATTTCGATGAAATTGCAAAATTTAAAGTGCATTGCTTTGTTATGTGCAATTTACGATTATTTCTTATCCATTTAAGTGAGTAAGGTTTATGATGCATCTGAGTGTTTAATCACAATTTTTTAACCACTTCCTCTAAAATCAAGTTAGATTGATATACATTATCCATCAATGTGTCAACCTTAGTATGCTTCATTATGACCCTTATGTGAAACAATTTACTTCTAGAATCATATCCATCCCCAATTTTACCTGTCAAACGAACTGTTGTGATTTTAGACTCATCACCCAAATCTGATCCCAAGTTTGTTGGTCATGTCATTGTTGCATCTGTTTGCCTCACTTTCCTTTCTTTGAACCACTTCGGTCTCTTCTCAGGATGCAATTGCCAACAATGGTCATCATCATGCCCTTCTTTCTTGCAATGCTTGCAAGAGAGCTTCTCTTCCCTACTTGTCACTGAATTTGATTTCTTTCCATTCCCCTTCCTTTTGTCCTCTTTTCTCGAAGATGATTCCGCTAATACACCAACTCATGTTTTCCCTACCTCAATGTATGTTGCTTGAACAGAAACCTCATCAAGATTAGTAGGTCCAAACATAAATACAGTGTTACGAATGTGTGTAGGTAAACCTCCTATATACTTCATAAGAGTTTCTTGGGTATGTAATGGAACGTCTAACATTAATGCCATCTTACAAAATTCATCTGTGTATTCTTGCACTGTTTGTCCCTTTCTTAGTTTAAGACCTTTCCATTCAATTAAAGCCTTCTCTTTATAACCCAAAGGATAAAATTATTTTTTAAGTGAAGAAACAAAAACTTGCCATGATGGAAATACATTACCCACTTGTTGCATGCCATTTTGCAACTTGCTTTGCCACCAGATGAGTGTTGTGCCTGCAAGTCGAAGTAATGCCAATTTGATTTGAGTGGCCTCATCCTTGATTTTTTGCACACTACAATAAACTTCCATCTCTCTGACCTAGTTATCAAGTCTCTTTGCATTGACTTCACCATCATACATGGGTAATTCAAACTTCACATCAAGCTTAAGTAAAGGCATATCATGTTTATGTTTATGCAAATGTTTTCTTGTGGTGGATTTGGAACTTGTACTTGAAGAAGAAGAAGTTGATGGAGAAGAAGGAGATGAAGGAGGAGGTTTAGGGGGATCTTGATGCAGAAGCATCACTCCATCTCCACACATGCCAGCTAGATTTCATGCATGGTGCACATTCAAGGAAGGAGAGGCGTCATCCTCTCATTTTTGCCTCGAGAATCCAAGGCAGGATCCAAGCATTAATTGAAGACAAGATGGAAGAGACAAATCGTGCTTTCTCATAAGCTGGAGATAAGGTCACCATTAATAGGCTGACGACAAATGGATCTGTGTCCGATTTGGAGTAGAATTTCCATCATTGTAATTCAACCTTTCGATAAGCATTAGGGGTGGTGATTTGACACCATTTGTTAGCTTGTGAGGGAATCTCATAGAGACCCTCTTGTATAAATCTTTGTATTGTAAGCAAATTAGAGGTTAGGCGGATAGGTGGGAAACTGTTAGACAATTTTAGATAGGTTAGAGGAGAAAACTAGAGAGTCAAGACTCAGTTGTAGCTCGGACTCCACCTTTGTAAATTGGCATTCCACCATTAATAGAAAATGACAGTTTTTTCTGTTTTACATTTATGTTCAATGGATGTTTTGTTATGAATGTCTTTTACATGTTTGTGAATTGTAGATGGATGTTAGAAATCATCTGGAGGGATAGAGATACAGTTTTCTATCTGAGAGTGTGTTAAATTAAGTCTGGTTCTCTAGGCTAAGTGTAAGGAGTGTGCCACGGAGCTGTAAAACTCCGTAAGCCAATGCAAGGGGTGCGTGTTTGAACTCAGTGGAGTCAGAAGAGAAGCTTCCAGGAGGGAACGTCGGGTTTATTTACAGACTCGGGGAGAAATTTCAAGGTGGCTACATCCCTTGAAAATAAATATTGTGTGGAGAGAGACATAGCGCAGAGTTAATGAATGCTCAGGAATAATCTGTCAGGAGGGAATCGAGCTTGCATGAGCATACCCAAGAATTATACGACTAAAGGTGTAGAGGAATCCCAGAATTGTTGAACATTTTGGTGAAGGAAGGCTTTGCAAGAAGTGCATTGACAAAGGAAAGGAGATGTCTTAAACCTTTCCATAAAGTCGAGGGAGAAGCCATCAAAGAACTGAGCCAGCACAAGGAGTGCACCTAAGGTGTGGAGAATTCATCTTATAAGCTCAGGAGGAAGGGCGAAACTGCCAGGAGGGAAAGAGAAGATCGAAGAGGAACTTGGAACCTTGGAGGTTCTCAAGCCAAGCAAAGTCACAGAAGGAAGTTTGTGCAGAACTCTACAAGGAGTGCAGAAGGAGTTTCGAGAATTGTTTAAGTCTCGAAATATAAATTGTGCTAAGTGTGCAAAGGAGTTGAGGAATTGTTGGAGTCCAGAAGATGGAGAATCCACTCATCGTCAAGGAGGAGATAGGTGGTAGAAGATAGAGAGGTTCAGGAGAAGGAACTTCGGAAGGTTTGCGGGAGAAAACAAGGATCTTCGTGAAGTTGCGAAGAGTGATCTCAATCCAGGCCATTGGATCTAGAGGGACGCGTGGTAGAGGATCAGCACAGCTTTGATTCATAAGTTGGAAATGCAGAATCGAGAAGAGACGGGACTCGCGAAGTTCGAAATTGTGATTCAATCATAGTCATTGATCGCGAGGAGAATGAGGACCGTAGATATGGTCCTGAAGCATTCACCGATTCGTAAATCGAGGAAGGTGCTCGTGAAAGTCCTGAAGTGTGGGATATTGAAGAGAGTTGGCCCACGGTCATAGTCTGAGGTCATGTCAAGGGAGGATCCTAGCATCGAGAGCTAAGGTCATCGACACAAGAGTTGAAAAGTGCTAAGAGAGGGTTCGTAGGTACCATATCTCGGGTACCAGGGAATTAGAAAGGGCCTATGTCAAGTCAAATCGGTTTCCTCAGGAGCCTTATGAACCATTCAGTTTAGCGACTTGAATGATCCTAGACCAGGAGGTCATGCCAGCCCTTTGGAGAAGAGGGGGGAGTTTGGCCTCAAAGTGGTATCAGAGCAAATTCTCGTCTATAGATTTCAGGTGAAGGAAGAGTTGTAGATGCTCTCAGTTGCAGAGTGAGCAAAAGACTTTCCAGGAGGGCAGGTAGAAGGTGAAGATGGCCATTGACGTTCATAGGCATGGGCAAGGAGAATTTTAGTCATGGAAGAGAAAATAAACGATGGACAAGGAGCTCAGTGAAATCCGAGCGCAGATGGAGAATATTGCATTCAAGATGCAACAGGAGTCAAAGGTACACTTGAGGTACGAATGGCCTTTGAAGAGAACATCCAGATGGAATGTTTAGAAGTTGTTGGCCAGGAGGCAACAACAGAAGTTGAAAAGGTGGTTGAGGCATGCTGAAAAACTCAATCATAAGGGAAAGAGATCTAGCAAGAGTCTCGTAGATTTCTAGGTGGGAAATGAGAAGGGATCAGTGGATCTCATAGACTACCAGGTGGGCAGAGGAGACATCCTCGATTTCCAGGTGGGCAAGGGAGAAGATATGAGGTCAGTGGAGATTTCATTGACAGACAAAGAGGAGGCAGGAGAGAGACCTCACTTAGATGGAGATTCGTGCAGATTTGTGAGCCACGTGAATGAAGATGATGAGAAGTTACAAACTTCTATCACAGAGAAGGAGGATCGAAAGATTATTCTGATCATTGGAGGATTCGAGATATTCCTACCAAGTGGCCAAGGAGAGGCTAGCACAGATGTTGCAGAGGTGACAGAAGGACAGCCAGCAGAGACTGTCATGGAGGAAACAGAACAGATATTGATGTCTGTCCCGATGGGAGGAGAAGAGAATTCAGCAAAATCGCTCGATGTTCTCAACCAGGAAACTGAACAGGAGATTACTGCAACATTGGAGCTTGCAGTAGAAGAGGAAGAAAATAACATAGACTTTGTTGGTCTATGTGAAGAATTAGAATCTCTTGAGAGGAGAGTGGTAGTGCAAAGTGTGCACATCCAACAAGCTAAGTTGGAAGCAGATGAAGGACTGGCAGGAGAAAATCTATCAGGAGAAGTGGTAGTTGAGAAGCAGTTCAGTGATAAGGGGCCTACAGAGGTGAAGACTGCAGTGGAGTGGAAAACTAAGACCAAAAAGGGAGAATATGTCTTGGGAAATCAGTGTGATTCACCCATTGACAAGAAGCGAGTGCAACGAGCTAGTCTGCAACAGAAGAACCAGCCGATGGAGCAACTGGACAAGGTAATCAAGGAGATCAGAGAGTCGATGTCGAGGTCATAAACATAAAAGGTCAGTAAGAGGAAGGTGGATGAAAAAATACCTGCACAAGCAGCGGGGATGATGCAACAGCAGCAGTGGCGAAGCAGAGGAGCCGAGAGACAGCTCCAAAGGAAATTTTGGGATCTAGGTGGATTTCAGCCATGTTGGAAAGCTCATGAGAAGGAGCTCATGATTTTTTCCGCTCTGGAGTATGATGCAAAAGCATCGCTCCATCTCAGCACGCGCCAGATATATTTCACGCATGGTGCGCATTCAAGGAAGGAGAGGCGTCGTCCTCTCATTTTTGCCTCGAGAATCCAAGGCGGGATCCAAGCATTAATTGAAGACAAGATGGAAGAGCCAAATCGTTCTTTCACACAAGCTAGAGATAAGGTCGTCATTAATAGGTTGACGGTAGAATGGATCTGCGTCTGATTTGGAGTAGAATTTCCATCATTGTAATTTGGCCTTTCGATAAGCATTAGGGGTGTTGATTTGACACCATTTGTTAGCTTGCGAGGGAAGCTCACAGAGACCCTCTTGTATAAATATTTGTATTGTAAGCAAAGTAGAGGTTAGGCGGTTAGGTGGAAAACTGTTAGACTGTTTTAGATAGGTTACAGGAGAAAACTAGAGAGTCGAGACTCAGTTGTAGCTCGGAATACACCTTTGTAAATTGGCATTCCACCATTAATAGAAAATCACAATTTTTCCTATTTTACATTTATGTTCAATGGATGTTGTGTTATGAATGTATTTTACATGTTTGTGAATTGTAGATGGATGTCAGAAATCATCTGCAGGGATAGAGATATAGTTTTCTATCCGAGAGTGTGTTAAATTAAGTCTGGTTCTCTAGGCTAAGTGCAAGGAGTGTGCAACAGAGCTGGAAAACTCTGTAAGCCAATGCAGGGGGTGCGTATATGAACTCAGTGGAGTCAGAAGAGAAGTTACCAGGAGGGAACGCCAGGTTTATTTACAGACTCAGAGAGAAATTTCAAGGTGGTTACATCCCTTGAAAATAAAGATTGTGTGGAGAGAGACACAGTGCAAAGTTACTGAACGCTCTGGAATACTCTACCAGGAGGGCATCGAGCTTGCGTGAGCATACCCAGGAATTACACAACTGAAGGTGTACAGGAAATCTAGAATTGTTGAACATTCTGGTGAAGGAAGGGTTTGCAAGAAGTGCATCGAAAAAGGAAAGGAGATGTCTTAAACCTTTCCATAAAGTTGAGGGAGAAGTCGTTGAAGAACTGATCCAGCCCAAGGAGTGTGCCTAAGGTGTGGAGAATTCTTCTTATAAGCTTAGGAGGAAGGGCGAGAAACTGCCAGGAGGGAAAGAGAAGATCGCAGAGGAACTTGGAACCTTGGCGGTTCTCAAGCCGAGCAAAGTCAAAGAAGGAAGTATGTGCAGAACTCTGCAAGGAGTGCAGAAGGATCTTTGAGAACTATTTGAGTCTCAAAAAATAAATTGTGCTAAGTGCGCAAAGGAGTAGAGGACTTGCTAGAGTCCAGAATACAGAGAAGCCACTCATCGTCAAGGAGGAGATAGGTGGCAGAAGATTGAGAGGTTCAGGAGAAGGAACTTCGGAAGGTTTGTGGGAGAAAACAAGGATCTTCGCGAAGTCGCGAAGAGCGATCTCAATCCAGGTCATTGGATATGGAGGGACGCATGGTAAAGGATCAGTGCAGTGCTGATTCATAAGTCAGAAAAGAAGAATTGAGAAGAGATAGGACTCACAAAGTTCGAACTCGTGATTCGATCATAGTCGTTGATCGCGAGGAGAACGAGGACCGTAGATCTGGTCCCGAAGCATTCACCAATTTGAAAATCAGAGAAGGAGGAGGAAGCCACTCGGGTTATTACCGAAGTGCAGGATCGCGAAGAGAGTTGGCCCATGATCATAGCTTGAGTTCACTTCAATGGAGGAGCCTAGCATCGAGAGCTAAGGTCATCGACGCAAGAGTTGAAAAGCGATAAGAGAGGGTCTAAAGGTACCATATATCGGGTACCAGGGAAGTAGAAAGGGCCTGTGTCAAGTCAAATCGGTTATGTCAGGATCCCGGTGAACCATTCAGTTTGACGACTTGAATGATCCTAGACCGGGAGGTCGTGCCAGCCCTTTGGAGAAGAGGGGGGAGGTTGGAGTCATATCCTCTCCTTCTTCACTTTTTGCTTTTGAAGATTCACCTAGAATCGGTCTCTTTCGTTCCAAGTAATCATCATATAAAACCTTTACCATTTCCGACATGGCGAAGAAGGTCTTTTGAAACTCTATCTCGTTATGAGAAAGTCCCTCTTTCGATGCCATCTTCTCACTTTGAGAATTTCTCTTTCTCGATCCAAACTCGAGATTCTCTTCAACAAGCTCTCCTTCACCACGATTCATCCTTTCCTTGGTAATAATGCAAACTCAAAAACCAACCACCAACCTGCTCTGATACCACTTGATCCGAAAAGACCTTTTAAAGACTATGGTTAAGTTTTTAAAGCATGAGTTCATTAACCTTTTAGGAATTGAAGAAAGAGGAAGAATTAATGAAGTAACATGGCAGACATAATAAGATATATAGATGTGGAAATACACACAAGAATCAACAAACCATAATAGAAAAGTTGTTAATGGATTTCGGCAATATCACCTACGTCTCTGGGCCTTTGTCTCAGTGGGTGAGGCTTTCTTATTTCTCTTAAAATCTTCAAAAATACATCTGAAAAGTGTCAAATGGATTAAAAACTGGTCTGGTTGTGTTCTTCTAGACCTCAAGAACCCAACACAACTAACGACACTGAAAACGGATGAACGAAGCTCCCGAAAATTGCCCATAAAGTTGCTCTCCTCAATAGTTTCCCTACATAAAAATGGCTTTGACTTTCAAATTCCTTACCATTTCTCCTTCTTTGAACCTTTCTAAGGCTACCAAGAACCTCTGGTTTATATAGGTTTGAAGTTGGCAACAACCTCCCAACTTTCCCTCAATATTTGGCCTCAAAAAGGGCTCCAAATCCTCCAATAATAGACAAAATCTCCCAAAACAGGCTTAAAAATCATAAAAAATCTTATTATAAGGTTGAAAAACCCAAAAATGGGAAAAAATTGGGCGCAACCCCCTTCATCCGGCCCTTGGTCACATGTGCATTGTACCATGTGTCTGAGGGCTAGTGCTAGTGCACCAACCCCTCTGAAATAGACCCCTGGTGTTGTGGCTACGGCCCATGTGGCCAAGCTCCAAAACTACCACGCGTCGTTTTGGTTGTTGGCCCCTGGTCTCCAGCCCCTGGTCAATTGGGGTTAGCCCCTGCTGATCGGGGCTTATCCCTAACTACACGCCATCGTCAACACTTATACAAAATGTGCCAATTACCAACCAAGTCACACAGATAGCGGATTCGATTAGGCCTCGATGTTAAGTCGTTGCCCCAACCCAGAGGTCGCGGTTTTAATTCCCCCGGAGGTGGAACAAACCTTTTACCCAATCAACCTTGGGAAAATCTGGGCTGCCACATGGCACCCTATGATTGGGCCATGTGTCACCTTGGGATTGGCCCATACTGCTGACGCAACGGCCCAGTCAGCTGCCTAGTCACCGACCACATCACCCATCGTACAGCCCAGTCACCCGCCATGTGTCACTCCCATGTCGACCTATCGTACTGTCGCGTGTTAGTCCGTACTTCCATGTCATTCATTGTACAGTCTAGTCACCCACCACATGTCATTGCCACATAAACCTGTCATACTCCCAGTTGTCATCTATACAGCCACGTGTCAGCCTGTCATTGGGCCACGTCACTATACGGACTGCCACATGTCTTCTGTCAAATCCATACAGTGCCAACTCAGCCTGAAAGTGTCAAAACCAAGTGACACGTTTCACCTCCTGGTGATGCCATGTCAGCATGATGATGTCACCTGTCATACATGCTGACGTCAACATTGACTTTGACCTAGTTGACTTTTTACGTGTTTGGAAATTTGATCAGAACATGATAACTTTCGCATACGGTGTTTGTTTGAGGAAAACATTATATGGTCAGAATCATCATGAAGAGACGGACACAATGGCGCTGGTTTCGTCTGATTCTAAGAACTTTTGTTTTTAGGCCTTCCTAGACCCATTTTGGTTCCTAGATCCATTTTGGATCACCCGGTAAATGAAGGTTGAATTTGTCCCTCTACCATTGGTTTGGTAGCAACTAGGATTTGACCGATATAAGGGGATTTCCCCCTGGTCAAAATTTGTGCTTCGAAGGACGGTTGCCCCTCGGTAGGGATTTGTACACTAAACGGGGGTTTCCCTCCAATAGGGATTTGTCCTGCAGTTGGGTTTTGTTATGTGGCAGGGTTTTTCATGCTTTGATGTGAAGGTGTCCCAATAGTGTTTTTTTTACTATATGAAGTTGTTGCTTGAAGAGGGATGGTAGGTGTAACTGTCAAGGCACTTTGCAAATGACTCGGTAACATGACTCATGTTTCACTTTTAACTTGTCCATAAGTGGTAGCAGGATTGATCGTTTGATTGACGGGGTGGTCAATAGGCTATCCTGATGATCCTAGATCTGCATCGATAGTGGTAGATGCATGTGGAGGGTCAAAGAGTGGTAGACTGAAATTAAATTTTTCATAAAAATACTGACCTGATGGAGTTCTCCATATAGAATGAACATGAGTTTGTTGTGGATCTACCATTTTAGTAGAGAGTACAGAGGTAGTGTATCCTTCATTGAAAGTTGGTTGTATTGGTTCCATATCTAGTTAATTATATGGCTTTGATGGTAAGATAGGGTGATCTTATACTACAATGTTACCCGTGGAATCCACTCAAACAAGGAGTGGATCATGAGGAATTTCCAAAGTTGGATTATCAGGAAGGGTGGAAACCTCTTGAACCATCACTAAAGCTCTCTTAGGATTTGATAGCAAAGGAGTAGAAGCACTCCCAACGTCTAAATGGTTTTTGACCTCTTCATGGTATGTGTCTTCAGATGAGTTAGGAGGTAGGGGTTCGTAGCCTTCTGGAGGAAACCCTTGCATCCTATGTGATCTATGAAGACCTTTATCGGCCACAGTACCAATTTTTAAGGACAACTAAACTAAACAAACATCACCCACTAAAAAATCAAGAAAACCAACAAGCAAAACAATGTCTTTTCTCAATGAACGTACTAGTTGGTGACGAAATCCAACATCATGTGATCAAATTGAGAAGGGATAGGATATGAGCGGGTGGACCAGTTACGTTGCCAGATTTTTTAACAGAATTACACCTTGATGAAAGTTACCTCACGTTTTTTCCCATGGGTTACCCTCCTAGGAGCTTGAGTGAGTTTGACCAACGTATGTTCCAGGTACATCAAAGACTTCCCTTCATCGTCACCTACTATAAGGACCCTAAATATTATGGCCACTAAGGATACCAACTCACAGTCATCCTCTGGGAGGGTATAGTCGACAGTCGAGTCCGAACAAATGGGCAGGATATCAAGCCCAAAATTCTTCAAGAGAACTTAGTACAAATGGACCAATAAACTCCAGAGGACCTTGAACGGATTCAGAATTCATGAAGCTCTGAGACCAAATGAAAATAGTTGATCCTCAAGAAGAACCCCCAATATATGATCATACTACTACGATTGGTTAATCCTCAGAGGAATAATCTCCATTTCTCTCCCGCACACAACCTCATGTTTAACCCATGTGTGAGAGGGGGATCTCAACTATGCTTATACGAAGGTTGGATTTCCTCTCCTTATCACAAGATTCTGCATTTGTCTTGAATTATTTGGAGATTTATTCTCACAACCTATTCCAAAGCTCTAGTCCTAGTCTATTGTTGGTGTAAAGATCCAGAAAACAAGTTTCTAGTTTGATTTAATTAACGTTCATCTTCATGGTTGTTCGTTACGCAAGGGTGACTGATAGTGAAATTGATGATGTTTGAGACTCGATTCCCCAAAAAGATAAAAAGAATTATATGCAAACTTTCTTTTCAATGAACTTCTAGCTACGGGAAGGAGAATATTTTCTTTTTTTTTGTCACTAACAAACACTCAAGAAATTTTTTTATAATATTTTGTTCTCAACAAGAATTCAAACAATTGTCAAATTATAAAGAAGGCCTTTCAATATCCAAAACCAATGCATACAAGTATTTCTTTGTTTGATTGTGAATGAAAACTAAAATGTCCATCTAATGCTTCTTGATTTCTCTAATAATGAAAAAGGTTCACTATTGTGATTTGAAAAAGAAGAAGCAAAAGAACAAAAACAAAGACACTCTCAATAGTAAACAAGAGACCGAAAGAAGAACAACTACCAAACTATTCACTCAAAGAAAAACACTAAGAAACCAAAATTCACATTTTATAGTCTTCTGGAAGGATCAAAGATAAGAAAAACAATATTGGCATTAATGACCTTCCTTATGAAAGCCTCCAATCAATCAGACAATCAAGAAGAGCGGCAAAAAGAAACCATTTTTTGAGAAAAACGATCAATTTTGCAAAAGGAAACACAAACTCAATAATGAAAAAGAATGAAAGGTAGTAAGTTTGAGTCAAACAAAGGACAAGATCTGATAGAATAATATCTGAGTTAGAGAAAAAGATCCAAATACTATGCCCAGCAAGCAAGAAAGTCTGCAATTTTTCAAAGAAAGAAAAATCGATGCTTTGGTAACCTGATCAGAATCTGGACCAGGGGTCAAAATTTAGCCCAAAAATAAAACTATTCGGAATCGACTCAAAACAAACAGGTGTGTAGGCATCGTCGTCATGAATCCAATTCACTTCAAACGGGGTCAAACGGACATCGGATGAGTGAGATATCGCGTTCTGTTTGATTTGCCAAGCAGGGAAAAAAAATTGTTGACTGTACAGTCTGTAAAGCTGACGTGGCAGGGAACGTACAGCTGACGTGGCATGACTGTACGCTGACATGGAAGTTGATGATGTGGAAAGTGCTGATTGGATATCTGAGTGGCAAATGTGGGTGAATCATTTTTCGACATGTGGCATGTGAATTGACCAATAGAGTGGTGTCGCGTGGCCTAGACGTGGGCTGCCATGTGGCACCGTGTTATTGTTTTGGTTTGTGTAAAAGTTAATGGAGTCCATGGGATTCGAACCCTGAACCTCCACACACCATGCAAATCTTTAACAAATACCGCCCTGCCAACGTGTCATACATTTGGTTCTTAACCATATATGTGCTTACATATATTTAAAGTTTGTTTATATTGCTTTTTGGGCGCAAGTCCGGGTTGGGGCTTAGCCCCAGCCCCTGGTTTAATACGCCTCCCATGTGACGACTCTAAGGATTCGCGTGGGGTTTTTAACGAGAAGGTTTGGTACATGGACACTTTTCAACCACGGTGGGTTAACCCCACATGCGCCCGTCACTTGGCGCATCCCCATTCAATCATGCAAAGTAGCCTTTTATGTGCTGGGACGTGGCCATATGGCCCCCATGCACCCACAACCTACGAATTTGGGGGCCCAAGATCCACTAATGGTGCAACATTTTGGCACCAATTTCAAAATGCACGCATGTGCTGGGTTTAGGCACGGGAAACGCCCAGAAGCTAGGTTACTCACATAGGAGTTGTGATTTGGCGAACCAGAGACAACAAGCTTGAAGGAGGAAAATGGCAAGAAGCCTATCTTCTTCAATTTTTGGCCAAATGACGTGCCGAAAAAGCCCATCTAGGGGTTTTTGGATGTTCTAAATCCATTGGCACTATTTTCAAAGCCTTTGGAAACTTATTTTGCAGGTTTTTCTACCTTGAAGTTTCAGGAGCTCCAGGGAGCTTAGGGCCACCATTGATGGAGGTCATGCTCAGATGAGCCCAAGTCTATTTTTTGTAACTGAATAGTCATTTTTGACTAATTGATATGCTATGAACACATTGGGATAGGTTTTAGAGGCATTTGAAGACTTTTATAGGTGTTTTTACCACAAGGAAGCTCAGGGAAGATCAAGGCCACATGTAGAAGAGGTCATGCATGGATGAGCCATGGTCTGTTTTCAGAGTTCTATTAGTCATTTTGGGGGTTTTTATGTATTTTGAACCCAATGGTACAGTCAGTAAATCCATTGGAGTTGAGAAGCATCTTGTAAAAGAATCTTTGAAAAACTAATCCCAGAGAGCCTAGTCCATTGATGGAGGCTCAAGGAGACGTAGCCCAGTTGGGGGTGAACTCCTTTATCATGTTGTTCTTGTTGTGAGTGTTTGTTGGTTAATAGTTGTTGCACTTATGTTGTTGTTTCATTTTCTTTAAACAACACATTTAACCATTAAAAATTCCTCACACATAAACACCTAGAAGATGCATAAACTTGGCACATAATTTATCTTGCATAACTAAGACATTGAGCAAGGTCCTGAAGTTTATTTTAATGGAGTAGAGGGTGCTTGCATAGCATAACAAGTCAGCCCCATATTTTCAAATCAAGTGGTATCAGAGCATAGTTTTTCTCATGTGATTGCCATTGATAGCTAGAGATTTCGTTGTTGGTATTATTGTGCAAGTTTGTGTTGAAGTTTGATATCTTTGCAAGGATGGAGGAAGATTCAAACAGTAAGAGTTCTCATACATCTTCATTAGCTAAGTTATTTGACAAAGAGATGTTGAAGGATTTTTTAACCATGAGAGATATGGTACAAGAGTTGTGGGAAGATAAAAAGGCAAGCATTGTCCTTCAAGAGCAATTGATGGCCATGAAGGAGGAGAAGCACCAGCTTCTTGAAAATTTTCATGAGATAGAGACTCAACTCCATGAGGCAAATGAAACCCTTACCAAGTACATGAATGAACATGAGGTATGTAATGTTAGTTTATCTTTAAATTCCTCTCAAGATGAATGCTTTTGTGTTTTTGAAAATCACACTAGAGGAATAGGGTCCAAGTTATTGTTAAAAATGGGCTATGAAGGTAAAGGGTTAGGCAAGCATGAACAAGGCATTGTTGAGCCTATTGTTGTTGAGGAGAGGCCCAAGTATAGGGGTCTTGGATATGAACAGATAGATAGAGAAAATTCCAAAGTTGAGGAGACAAGGGAAACCGTTCCAAGAACAACTTTTGTTGCAAGTTCAATCCCTCAAGCATGCAAAGTTTGTGTTCAAGATGAATGCAAATGTATGAAACAAGAGAGTTGTGACAGCCATGAGGACAAGAACATTTTTGTTGGTCTTCAAAGGAGAGCTGGTAACTCTTCAAATTCACCTCCTCAAGAAGGCGATAAAGCTGAATATTCAAGAAATTTTGTTGCAATTTCAATCCCTAAAGCATGCAAAGTTTGTGTTCAAGATGAATGCAAATGTATGAAACAAGAGAGTTGTGACAGCCATGAGGACAAGAACATTTTTGTTGGTCTTAAAAGGAGAGCTGGTAACTCTTCAAATTCACCTCCTCAAGGAGGCGATAAAGGTGAATATTCAAGAACTTTTTTTGCCAGTTCAATCCTTCAAGCATGCAAAGTATGTGTTCAATATGAATGCAAATGTGTGAAACAAAAGAGTTGTGACAGCCATGAGGAAAATAATATATTTGTTGGTCTTCAAAAGAGAGCTAGTAACTCTTCAAATTCACCTCCTCAAGAAGGCGGTAAAGGTGAATGTTCAAGGTATATTTCGACCTATAATTCGGTTTCTTTTGATTATGTTAAGCATGGTAAATTTGCATGTAAAAATAGCAGAAAAAGTCCATGTACATATTGTGGTTTAGATAACCATCATGTTTCAAGATGTTGGAAAAGATTGACCACATTCAAGAAACTTTCCAAGCAAAGGCAACTTGAAAAGAGGATGCAAAATATTTGCACTCGTTGCCAGAAGAGAGGTCATCTCATTGACCAATGTTGGACATTTTATCCAACCACTCATCCACATCATGAGAAGAAGATGGATAAAGAGACTCGCAAGAATGGAAGAGGAGATTCCATCATCGATGTGAGTCAAGATGATTCACAAGAAGACGATTTTCAGCAGAAAAAGTCACCATTGAATTGGCTTGGTAAGAAATGGTTAGATTTCTTGAGCAAGTAAGGCTTGCATTTTTCTG
>SNQJ01S0020451.1:33402-45432 GCA_010110895.2 Picea sitchensis
GAAGAGGAGATTCCATCATCGATGTGAGTCAAGATGATTCACAAGAAGACGATTTTCAGCAGAAAAAGTCACCATTGAATTGGCTTGGTAAGAAATGGTTAGATTTCTTGAGCAAGTAAGGCTTGCATTTTTCTGTTGTAGATTCGCATTTCAGCCTTATGTATTCATTTATGTTGAAAGCATGACAAGTTGTAGAATCTTATCATAACTTGTAAGAAGCAAGTTTGCATGTGAATGCATTCCTTTGAAGGCATTCTTTTTGTTGCACAACTTCGCCAGGAGGATGTAAAAGAGGGGTATGATACTCACTTATTGAAGCCATTTAGATTTTCATTTTAGCTCTTATGTACCCACATGTTTTTGGGTTTATGTACTTATGTTTGTACTTGAAAGAGAGTTGAAGAGCTATGCAAATGCATGTGATTTTGTATGTGTAAACAGTGAACTTGATGATAGTTTCACTATGAGTGACTCATGATTGTGACATGGTTGTGTATCATGAATGTCGACTTGTCATTTTGGGAAGGTCGATATGTTTCAAATGAGTCTCGACTTGTGTCGATTTTGTTTTGACAACTATGTTGTGTCGATCATGTTTTTCGACTTATGTTTAGTCGATGGTGTTTGTTGGCTTGTAAGTCAATATTGAGTACACCAAGATGCAGGAAAACGTCGTGTACTTTGATGAAGTACAACATGTGACCATTTGTTTGAAGAACAAAAAGACTTTGTTGGCATCATTTTCAGTCTTGTATCAAGTTTGTTTTCAAGATTGATGGTTTTTCTTGGTTTGTGACAAGATGTTGCAGGAAAAGTTTTTGCAGCCATTGTAGAGCGGATTGTGTTGATGCCAAAGAGTTCACAAGAGGGACGTGATTCTCAGTGGGAAGGTTTTCAGTCTTCCAAGCACAAAGAGAACAGTGGGTCAGCAACAACCAGAGAATAATGGTTGAGGGACATAGCCAGTTGCAGTGCAAGGCATGTCAAGGTACACACGTGATTGCCAATTTTTTTTTCCCAGTAGAATCAGTTGATAGAACTTGGAAGTAGAAGAGTATTGAATCTCAGGTAGATAATCATCAGCTTTTGTGGGTCCAAAATCCTTTCAGTGGGAAGGCGTGATCAGAATCTGGACCAGGGGTTAAAATTTAGCCCAAAAATCAAAGTGTTCAGAATCGCCTCAAAACGAATGGGTGCGTAGACCTCATTGTCACGAACCCAACGCACTTCAAATGGGGTCAAATGGACATCGAATGAGTGAGATATCACATTCTATTCGATTTGCCAAACAGGCAAACAAAATTGTTGACTTTACAGTCTGAACAGTCTGTACCGTTGATGTGGCAGGGGCCATACAGCTGATGTTTCATGACCATACACTGACATGGCAGGTGATGATGTGGCAAGTGTTAATTGGACAACCGAGTGGCAGATGTGGGTGAATCATGTTTCGACACATGGCATGTGAATTGACCAATAGAGTGGTGCCACATGGCCCAGACGTGGGCTGCCACGTGGCACCGTGTTATTGTTTTGGTTTGTGTAAAAGTTAATGGAGTCTGTGGGATTCGAACCCCGAACCTCCACACACCATGCAAAGCTTTAACAAAGATCACCTGGCCAACACGACGCACATTTGGTTCTTAACCATACATGTGTTTACATATATTTAAAGTTTGTTTATATTGCTTTTTGGGCACGAGTCCGGGCTGGGGCTTAGCCCCAGCCCCTAGTTTAATACGCCTCCCATGTGACCACTCTAAGGATTCATGCAAGGTTTTCAACGAGCAGTTTTGGTACGCGGACACTTGTCAACCACGGAGGGTTAACCACACACGCGCCTGACACTTGGCGCGTCCTCGTTCAATCATGAAAAGTAGCCTTTTATGCGCTGGGACGTGGCCATATGGCCCCCATGTGCCCAACACCTCCGACTTTGGGGGCTCAAGATCCGATAACGATGCGACATTTTGGCACCAATTTCAAAATGCACGTGTGTGCTGGATTTAGGCACGGGAAATTCTCGGAAGCTAGGTTACTCACACAGGAGGTGCGATTTGGCGAACCAGAGACAACAAGCTTGAAGGAGGAAAATGACAAGAGGCCTATCTTCTTCAGTTTTTGGCCAAATGAGGTGCCGAGAAAACCCAGCTAGAGGTTTTTGGATGTTCTAAATCCATTGGCCCTATTTTCAAAGCCTTTTGGAGACTTCTTTTGCAGTTTTTTCTACCTTGAAGTTTCAGGAGCTCCAGGGAGCTTAGGGCCACCATTGATGGAGGTCATGCTCAGATGAGCCCAAGTCTATTTTCTGTGACTGAATAGTCATTTTTGACTAATTGATATGCTATGAACACATTGGGATAGGTTTTAGAGGCATTTGAGGACTTTTACAGGTGTTTTTGCCACAAGGAAGCTTAGGGAAGCTCAAGGCCACATGTAGAAGAGGTCATGCCCGGATGAGCCATGGCTTGTTTTCAGAGTTCTATTAGTCATTTTTGGGGTTTTTATGTATTTTGAACCCAATGGTGTAGTCAGTAAATCCATTGGAGTTGAGCAGCAGCTTGTAAAAGAATCTTTGACAAACTAATCCCAGAGAGCTTAGTCCATTGATGGAGGCTCAAGGAGACGTAGCCGAGTTGGGGGTGAACTCCTTTATCATGTTGTTCTTGTTGTGAGTGTTTGATGGTTAATAGTTGTTGCACTTATGTTGTTGTTGTATTTTCTTTAAGCAACACATTTAACCATTAAAAATTCCTCACACATAAACACCTAGAAGATGCATAAACTTGGCACATAATTTATCTTGCATAACTAAGACATTGAGCAAGGTCCTGAAGTTTGTTTTAATGGAGTAGAGGGTGCTTGCATAGCATAACAAGTCAACCCCCTATTTTCAGATCAAGCGGTATCAGAGCATATTTTTTCTCATGTGATTGCCATTGATAGCTAGAGATTTAGTTGTTGGTATCATTGTGCAAGTTTGTGTTGAAGTTTGATATCTTTGCAAGGATGGAGGAAGCTTCAAACAATAAGAGTTTTCATACATCTTCATTAGCCAAGTTATTTGACAAAGAGATGTTGAAGGAGTTTGTAACCATGAGAGATATGGTACAAGAGTTGTGGGAAGATAGAAAGGAGAGCATTGTCCTTCAAGAGCAGTTGATGGCCATGAAGGAGGAGAAGCACCAACTTCTTGAAAATTTGCATGAGATGGAGACTCAACTCCATGAGGCAAATGAAACCCTTACCAATTACATGCATGAACATGTGGTATGTAATGTTAGTTTATCTTCAAATTCCTCTCAAGATGAATGCTTTGGTGTTTTTGAAAATCACACTAGAGGAATAGGGTCCAAGTTATTGTTAAAAATGGGTTATGAAGGTAAAGGGTTAGGAAAGCATGCAACAGGAATTGTTGAGCCTATTGTTGTTGAGGAGAGGCCCAAGTATAGGGGTCTTGGATATGAACAGAAAGATGGAGCAAATTCCAAAGTTGAGGAGACAAGGAAAATCGTTCCAAGAACAACTTTTGTTGCAAGTTCAATCCCTCAAGCATGCAAAGTTTGTGTTCAAGATGAATGAAAATGTATGAAACAAGAGAGTTGTGATAGCCATGAGGACAAGAACATTTTTGTTGGTCTTCAAAGGAGAGCTGGTAACTCTTCAAATTCACCTCCTCAAGAAGGCGATAAAAGTGAATATTCAAGAACTTTTGTTGCAAGTTCAATCCCTCAAGCATGCAAAGTTTGTGTTCAAGATGAATGAAAATGTATGAAACAAGAGATTTGTGACAGCCATGAGGACAAGAAAAAAAAAATTGTTCTTCAAAGGAGAGCTAGTAACTCTTCAAATTCACCTCCTCAAGAAGGCGATAAAGCTGAATATTCAAGAACTTTTGTTGCAAGTTCAATCCCTCAAGCATGCAAAGTATGTGTTCAAGATGAATGCAAATGTGTGAAACAAAGAGTTGTGACAACCATGAGGACAAGAACAGATTTGTTGGTCTTCCAAAGAGAGCTAGTAACTCTTCAAATTCACCTCCTCAAGAAGGCGATAAAGGTGAATGTTCAAGGTATATTTCGGCTTATAATTTGGTTGCTTTTAATTATGTTAAGCATGGTAAATTTTCATGTAAAAATAGCAGAAAAAGTCCATGTACATATTGTGGTTTAGATAACCATCATGTTTCAAGATGTTGGAAAAGATTGACCACATTCAGGAAACTTTCCAAGCAAAGGCAACTTGAAAAGAGGATGCAAAATATTTGCACTCATTTCCAGAAGAGAGGTCATTTCATTGACCAATGTTGGACATTGCATCCAACCACTCATCCACATCATGAGAAAAAGATGGATAAAGAGACTGACAAGAATGGAAGAGGAGATTCCATCATCGATGTGAGTCAAGATGATTCACAAGAAGACGATTTTCAGCAGAAAAAGTCACCATTGAATTGGCTTGGTAAGAAATGGTTAGATTTCTTGAGCAAGTAAGGCTTGCATTTTTCTGTTGTAGATGCACATTTCAGCCTTATGTATTCATTTATGTTGAAAGCATGACAAGTTGTAGAAGCTTATCATAACTTGTAAGATGCATGTTTGCATGTGAATGCATTTCTTTTAAGCCATTCTTTTTGTTGCACAACTTCGCCAGGAGGATGTAAAAGAGGGGTATGATACTCACTTATTGCAGCCATTTAGCTTTTCATTTCAGCTCTTATGTACCCACATGTTTTTGGGTTTATGTACTTATGTTTGTACTTGAAAGAGAGTTGAAGAGCTATGCACATGCATGTGATTTTGTATGTGTAAACAGTGAACTTGATGATAGTTTCACTATGAGTGACTCATGATTGTGACATGGTTGTGTATCATGAATGTCGACTTGTCATTTTGGGAAGGTCGATATGTTTCAAATGAGTCTCGACTTGTGTCGATTTTGTTTTGATGACCATGTTGTGTCGATCATGTTTTTCGACTTATGTTTAGTCGATGGTGTTTGTTGGCTTGTAAGTCAATATTGAGTACACCAAGATGTCGGAAAACGTCGTGTACTTTGATGAAGTACAAGATGTGACTGTTTGTTTGAAGAACAAAAAGACTTTGTTGGCATCATTTTTAGTCTTGTATCAAGTTTGTTTTCAAGATTGATGGTTTTTCTTGGTTTGTGACAAGATGTCGCAGGAAAACTTTTTGCAGCCATTGTAGAGCGGATTGTGTTGACACCAAAGAGTTCACAAGAGGGACGTGATTCTCAGTGGGAAGGTTGTTAGTCTTCCAAGCACAAAAAGAACTATGGGTCAGCAACAGCCAGAGAACAGTGGTTGAGGGACATAGCTAGTTGCAGTGCAAGGCATGTCAAGGTACCCATGTGATTGCCAAAAAAAAATTTCAAGTAGAATCAGTTGATAGAACTTGAAAGTAGAAGAGTATTGAAACTCAGGAAGATAATCATTAGCTTTTGTGGGTCCAAAAGCCTTTCAGTGGGAAGGCGTGATCAGAATCTGGACCAGGGGTCAAAATTTAGCCCAAAAATAAAAGTGTTCATAATCACCTCAAAACGAATGGTTTCATAGGCCTCATCATCACGAACCCAACGCACTTCGAACCGGGTCAAACAGACATCGGATGAGTGAGATATCGCGTTATGTTTGATTTGCCAAACAGGCAAAAACAATTGTTGACTATACAGTCCGTACAGCTGACGTGGCATGGGCCGTACAACTGATGTGGCATGAACGTACACTGATGTGGTAGTTGATGATGTGGAAAGTGTTGATTGGACAGCTGAGTGACAGATGTGGGCGAATCCTATTTCGACACGTGGCATGTGAATTGACTAATAAAGTGGTGCCACATGGCCCAGACGTGGGTTGACACGTGGCACCGTGTTATTGTTTTGGTTTGTGTAAAAGTTAATGGATTTTGTGGGATTCGAACCCCGAACCTCCACACACCATGCAAAGCTTTAACAAAGACTGTCCGGCCAACGCACCGCACATTTGGTTCTTAACCATATATGTGTGTACATATATTTAAAGTTTGTTTATATTGCTTTTTGGGCGTGAGTCCGGGCTGGGGCTTAGCCCCAGCCCCTGGTTTAATACGCCTCCCATGTGACCACTCTAAGGATTCGCGCGGGGTTTTCAACGGGTAGTTTTGGTACGCGAACACTTGTCAACCATGGAGGGTTAACCCCACACGTGCCCGACACTTGGTGCGTCCTCGTTTAATCATTAAAAGTAGCCTTTTATGCGTTGGGACGTGGCCATATGGCCCCCATGCACCCAACACCTCCGACTTTGGGGGCTCAAGATCCGCTAACGTTGCGACATTTTGGCACCAATTTCGGAATGCACGCATGTGCTGGGTTTAGGCACGGGAAACGCCCAGAAGCTAGGTTGCTCATACAGGAGATGCGATTTGGCGAACCAGAGACAACAAGCTTGAAGGAGGAAAATGGCGGGAGGCTTATCTTCTTCAGTTTTTGGCCAAATGAGGTGTCGAAAAAGCCCAGCTAGGGGTTTTTGGATGTTCTAAACCCATTGGCACTATTTTCAATGCCTTTTGGAGACTTATTTTGCAGGTTTTTCTACCTTGAACTTTCAAGAGCTCTAGGGAGCTTAGGGCCACCATCGATGGAGGTCATGCTCAGATGAGCCCAGGTCTATTTTCTGTGACTAAATAGTCATTTTTGACTAATTGATATGCTCTGAACACATTGGGATAGGTTTCAAAGCACCAGTGCGCCACAGTGCTCCCTGGTAGACTCTGGGAGAGCATTGATTAAGAAACAATGCTCTAAATTAAACTGTAGAAGGGCGGTAGTTCTAAGGAAAGTTTGATAAAAACTTAGAAAGATTAGTAACTGAGCAAAATTCAGTAAGAGGCTCTATGAGACAACTTAGCAAAGACAAAAATATGCAAGGATAGATTAAATCAACAAATGGGATCTAAGGATATGCAAAGTTCATCGACGAACCAAGTAAAGAACAAATGGAAAATTTGATCCCTAGTGGAGTCACCAATTTCTGTTACGGAAATATTCCCCTGTGGACAGGTGAAATTTCCCTTGGAGTACAAACCCCTCTACCAAGACAGAAAACTACCTTTGGACACCACCATTCCTATAGATTCATTTTATCCATTGAAAAAGAGAGAAGGAGGGAAAGTATGATGTACCTCACTTACAACGTTTTTCGAAACTTCTCCAATCCACAAGTTCCAAACAGTACCTGCAATGGACAACAAGAAACAAACGACTATCTCCTACTCTAATGGATTAGACAAAATCAGTCGATCTATGAAGATTAAGACAAGCATAGACGATCACATGTAAACACATACTAAAAGGAAATATGCAAAGTATATTAATGAGAAATTCACAAGGAAACTTACAATCTTCATATTATGTTTCAACGACCTCTCCAAGTCCTCCTCGTCCAACCCTTGCTTGAAAGATACACAATCAAAATAACAATGCTTTGCTGATTTTTTTCCCTCTTTTTTCACCATGAGAATGCCTCCACTTATAGGCTTTGAGAGGCTCAACCACCTTGGGTATATTTGGAATTGTTTGAGGATATGGCTCCAATAGTTGTGATATCTCCCTTAGATGCAACCTGGGAGTTAGATCCGATCCAAACCAACTCGATCCATCTATAGTTGTCTTCAGAAGAAAATGGGATTTCTTCCAATATTTCCTCAACCAACTCAGTGCTACCTTAGAATGGGCAACAAAGCACTACAATGCTCCCTGTGAGATGGAAAAAGAGTGCTAGCACTCTCTGTATATGAATAGGGGAGTGCTGATTTTCCCAAAAGTTTCCAAGATGAGTAATTCCCATAGAAAAACATTTGTTTCGACTATCAAATGATGGGGCTTCTTCTTCTAACATGTTTTAGGGGTCGTATCAAGTGTTTTCATGGTGTCATTCATGATGCAATACTTAATGAAAGAGAATGCAACACTTGCAACAAAAGTGCGACACTTACGACACTTAAGACAATGAGGATGTAACATTGTCAAATTGAGGAATTTTGATGTGTAACAACCCTCCCACCTCCAAATCAAAGTACAGATCTGACAACCTATATTCATTTTCGATCATCTGATTTTCATGATACATCTTGCACTAATTCGAAAGGGGACAACTTGGTGGGATATTCTTCACTTCGTAGGGAACATAATTGCACAGAGATTGAAAATATTGATGCATTCCTTCAAGTTGACAGATGAAAATGGGATACAATATACTATCATTTTGACGATGATCCCATCTATGATACAGAGAATAATGAGTGTGAGATTGCATAGTTTTGGCCATATGAGCAACCAAATTTCTCCATGATACATGAACAACTACATTTATAGGTGCAGAAAGGGGACTTCCATGCTCACGATACAACGTAAATTATTTTTTCATGGATATCCTTAATAAGTAGCTCTCAATTGTATAGGGATCCATTTGACAATGAGATTTTGAGGGTCACAGTGGTAGGCAAGCTGCAACATGTTCAGTTTCAGAATTATTTCATGAGCTTTCAACCTCAGACACAGAAGTAGCCAGCCAAAACTCATAGGTTCACATGCTCTTATAGTTTTCATGGTTTTTCTCACCATTTGTTTATCTATGTGACTAGATACATCTAGGAAGGGAAACAATCTTTACTATGCGGGTTTCAGTTGAAGATGCCATCAAAGCCCTATTTTCTTGACAATTCGACAAGTAGTGTTGATGAGTAGTGCAATGTTGAAGATCACATTGACAAGTACATCATCCATGTTGAATTATGGATCGAAGAAGCTTACAGTAGCCCTGGTGAACCATGGTGCTTCTTCGATTTTCTTCTACATGAAGAGGATTCTATCACATATATGGTCCAAGCTATGAAGGAAGTTCCGATGTATGTTTTCTACAGGTTTGACATTTCATTATTTTTCTTAGCAACCAAGCACAAACATAAATCCCAAGGTAAGGATGAATTCATGAGTTGGTTGCATTGGTTATTTGATGTTACTTAACATGTTTTATTTCTTTGATTAGAGTAGGTAGGATGAATAAGCTCTCTATTGTGAGCATTAGTTTAATTTAGATTTTTGTTGATATTTCCTTTTTTTCTTTAATTTTGTCTCCTAGATTAGATGCATTTTGTTTTGGTCTATTTTTGTCTTCTATGAAGGGATAAGACCTCATGTCCTACTCCCTTTCTGATCCAAATTGGATCCAGGAAGGCCTAAAAATCAAATTTCTCATAATTGAACGAAACAAGCACCATTGATTCTGTCTCATCGCGTTGATTTCGTCCATATAATTTTTTCCTCAAACGGATACCATATGCAAAAGTTATCATGTTCTGATCAAATTCCCAAACGGGAAAAAATTCAACTAGTCAAAGTCAATGTTGATGTTAGCAGTATGACTAGTGACATCAGGATGATGTTAGCATGATGTCATGTTGATGTGGCATTACCAGGAGGTGACACGTGTCACTCAGATTCGACACTTTCAGGCTGAGTTGGCACCTGTACGGATGTGACACATGGCAGTCCGTACATGACATGGAAAGTATGACAGTGTGACACATGGCATTGATTTCATAAGATGGCATTAATGTTAGACATTCCATTACATACCCAAGAAACTATGATGAAGTATATAGAAGGTTTACCTGCACACATTCGTAACACTGTAATTAGTGTCGTCAATTGTGTTGGGTTCTTGAGGTCTAGCAGAACACAACCAGACCTGTTTGTAATCCATTTGACATCTTTCTGATGTATTTTTGAAGCTTTGAAGAGAAATAAGAAAGCCTCACCCACTGAGACAAAGGCCCGGAGACGTAGGTGATATTGTCGAACTCTGTTAACAACTTTATTGTTATGGTTTGTTGATTCTTTGTGCTTATTTTTAGATCTGCATATTTTATTATGGATGCCATGTTATATCATTAATTATTCCTCTTTCTTCAATTCCTAAATGGTTAATGAAATCATGCTTTAAAAACTTAACCATAGTCTTTAAAAGATCTTTTCAGATAAATTTCCTAGCATTTAATAAAAAAAATTGTGATATTGTTTCAGGCATATTGGTTGAGATTTTGGGGTTCTCACATCCTCTCAAGAAAAGCATGTGTCCCACAGTTGGACCCAGTTGTTACCTCCTAGGGAGGTACCCTATGATTTTTCACTTCGATACACCATTGTAAGCTTAGGAATATGCAAGTTAAATCCTTATAGGCCATGTGGATGATTTTCTATGTGGTGTCCTAGGTGTTTGTGGTCAGCCATGCCCGGTCCCTATAGTTGTTGGTTGTGGAGCCTGATTATCTTCTTGATTCAGAGATCTTTGTTTTCAACCGTGTTTGTACCCCATAAAGAATTTACACCCTGGAAGAATGTACACTCCTCCACGTAGGGGAGTGCAGGGGGGGTTATCCCCCTGCAGGGTCCGAGGGCACCATCCCCTCAGCTGGGGGGTTTGAGGGCAAGCGTGCCCCCAGTGAGGGTTCAGGGGTGAATCCCCTGAAGGAAAAATTGCCTTGTAAATGTATATTGTAATTTCATAGTAAATCTTGACCATTCATTATAAGGTCGTAGATCTGACGGTAGAAGTTATGTTAGGGTTTTTTTCCCTAGAAGGCAACCCTCTTTTATGAGGGAAATGTATTGTGGCTATGGATCATTGCGAATATTGTATTCTGAGAGAGGAGACTGTGAGAGAAAGAAGAGGAAGTTATAGCAGGTGTGTTGTAGGTTGTATCCCTTCATTTGTTGGATAATAATAAAGGAAGGACCTGGAAATTTCTATGGTGGACGTAGCCCACACTGGGTGAGCCACGTATATTTGTGTCTCTATTGTATTATGTATCTTTTGTGTTTTATTTCCTCATTTGTTTTATTTTATTTTTCTACGATCCTATTTTTCTAACAACTGGTATCAGAGCAAAATGTAACTCACAGGAAAAGAGGGTTCCTGGTTCGAGTGGGAGCAATGGTTGAAGATGGAAATTGTAGGGTCGAGAAATTTAAAGGTTAAAACTACCAGTTATGGAAGATGTAGATGGCACATTATTTATATCAGAAGGATCTATTCCTACCATTGGGTGGAATAGCAAAGAAGCTAATGGCCATGAAGGACGAAGAATGGGAGGTTCTTGATAGAAAGGAACTAGGAACGATACGGCTGAGTCTGGTAGCATTGGTGGATTTCAATATTTCGAAAGAAAAGACAACGAAGGAGCTAATGGACGCATTGGATAAAATGTATGAAAAACCCTCGGCATCCAATAAGGTATTTCTAATGAAGCGATTATTTAATATGAAGATGTCGGAAGGTGGGTCTGTTGCAGATCATTTAAATGAATTTAATACGGTTACTAATCAACTACGTTATGTAAAAGTGGACTTTGATGATGAGGTCAGGGCTCTTCTAATCTTGTGCTCATTTCCAGAAAGATGGAACGGCTTGGTCATGGTTGTAAGTAACTTTGTCTCTGGTACAAACACTTTAAATTTTGATGATGTTGTTGGTGTTATCCTTAGTGAGGAAATGCAACGAAAAAGCACAAGTGAGACATCAGGTAATGCGTTAAACATGGAGAACAAGGGAATACAAAAGGATAGAGGAAAGGGCTCAGGGAACTGCAGGAATTCTAGGAAGGGCAGATACAAATCCAGACTTGGAAATATAGAGTGGTGGAATTGTGGAAAGAAAGGACATCTAAAGAAAGACTGCAGAGCTCCAAAGAAACAAAGAGATGGACAGCAGGAGAAAAATCAGGAAGCAAATGTAACAGGTGATGTGTTACAAGATTCTTTGATTCTTTCAGTAGATAATATTTATGAGTCTTGGGTAGTAGATTCAGGGGCTTCATTTCATGCCATGCCCCATAGGAAACATTTTCTAGATTATGTTCAAGGTGATTTTGGACAGGTTCATTTGGGTGATTATGCACCATGCAAAATTGTTGGAATGGGAAAGGTAAAAATAAAGCAACACAATGGAAACCAATTGTTGTTGAAAGAGGT
>SNQJ01S0020451.1:45470-59282 GCA_010110895.2 Picea sitchensis
GTTTTTGATACTCTTAAGAAATGGAAAGCTTTGGTTGAGAATGAGACAGGAAAAAGGTTGAAGTGTCTCATATCATATAATGGAGGTCAATATTGCAGCAAGGAGTTTGATGATTATTGTTCATACCATGGGATTCGTAGTTCTAGGAACACCACAAGAAAATGATGTGTCAGAAAGGATGAACATGACAATCATGGAGCGTGCAAGGAGTATGAGATTGCATGTTGGTTTGCCCTTACAGTTCTAGGCATATGTTGTAGATATTGATGTTTACTTAATAAACATAGGACCTTCAAGATCTTTGGATGGTAGAATTAGAGAGGAGGCATGGACATGTAAAAAGGTAAACTATTATTTTTTGAAGACTTTCGGTTGTGAAGCATTTGTCCATATTGATAAACAAAATAGAACAAAGCTTGAGGAAAAATCCACGAAGTGTACTTTATTGGATACGGTGTTAATGATTTTGGTTATCGCTTATGGGATTATGAAAATCACAAAATCATTAGGAGTAGAGATTCCATATTCAATAAGAAGGTCATGTACAAAGATTAGTTGCAGGGAAAGATACAAGAAAAGAAAAACCAGAATACATAGTGCTTGATGAGCTTACTGGAAAAGAAATTCCAAAGATACCAAAAAATCAAAATGCACAACAACAGAAGCAGCAGGTACCTCAAACTCTTGCAAGTGTTGTTAGAAGATATACTAGGTTAAGTAGACCCCCTGAACGATACTCTCCTTCATTGTATTATTTATTGTTGATTGATTTTGGTGAACCAGAATGTTATGAAGAGGCAATGCAGGTAGACACCAAAAAGAAGTGGGAGCAAGGCATGAGAAAGGAAATGGATTCCCTGGTAAATAACCAGACTTGGGATTTGGTTCGGTTTCTTGTAGGAAAAAGAGCATTGCAGAATAAATGGGTTTACAAGTTGAAGGAAGAAGATGGAGGCAAAAAGAGATACAATCTAGACTTGTTGTAAAGGGGTTTGCACAAAAGAAAGGTATAGATTTTGATGAAATATTTTCTCTTATTGTTAAAATGAATTCAATTAGGACTATTTTAAGTCTAGTGGCAGTAGAAGATTTTCATATTGAACAGTTAGATGTAAAAACAACGTTTCTCCATGGGGATTTGGAGGAAGAGATTTATATGCAGCAACCACATGGGTATGAGGTCAAAGGAAAGGAGAATTTGGTATGCAGATTGAAGAAGAGCTTGTATGGCCTAAAGCAAGCTCCAAGGCAGTGGTATTTGAAGTTTGACAGGTTTACGATAGAACAAGGTTATAGGTGATGTCATTTTGATCACTGTGTTTATTTTAAAAGGCTAGAAAATGGAAGTTATATTATCTTGCTATTGTATGTAGATGACATGCTTATTTTAGGGTCTAATATGTAGGATATAAACGTGCTAAGAAGAAATTAGCTAATTCATTTGTGATGAAGGATTTGGGTGCTGCAAAGAAAATCCTTCGTATGACAGGAAAAATCGCAAATTGACAGTGTCTCAGGGTGAGTACATAGAGAAGGTGTTGGAGAGATTTAGAATGGAGAATGCAAAACCAGTTATTACACCTTTGGCCAACCATTTGAAATTAACTAAGGAAATGTTTCCCAAGACACAGGAAGATATATAATACATGTCCAGGGTCCCTTATTCATCAACAATTGACAGTTTCATGTATGTGATGTTTTGCACAAGACTACATATTGCACATGCAGTGGGAGTTGTGAGCAGGTATATGAACAATCCATGTAAAGAGCATTGGGAAGCATTAAATTGGATTCTCATGTATTTGAGAGGTATTTCTACTCATGCATTATGTTTTGAAGGTTCAGACATTGTTCTACAGGGATATGTTGATTCATATATGGCAGGTGATAAATATAGCAAGAGGAGCACCACACGGTATGTTTTTACTATAGGTGGAACAACAGTGAGTTGGATTTAGAAACTGCAAAAGGTTGTTGCACTTTTAACAATAGAAGCAGAGTATGTTTCTGTTATAGATGCTAATAAAGAAATGATTTGGTTACAGAGGTTTATGGAGGAATTGGGAAAGAAGCATGAGAATTGCAGGTTGTACTGTGACAGTGAGAGTACCATTCATCTTGCAAAGAACTCAGCCTTCCATTCGAAGACTATGAATATATAATTGAGGTACCATTTCATATGATCCTTCTTGGAAGATGGACATTTGAATTTGGAAAAGATACATACTAGCCAGAATCCTGCAGACATGTTCACAAAGGGAGTAACCAGGGAGAAACTAAGTTCCTGCTCAGTTTCAGTTGGTATTCAAGCATGAAGGTGAAGATGAGAAATTCACCAGGTCCAAGATGGATCATAGTCCAACATATACAGCAGTGAGTGAGTTATTGAGATCAGTCTCCAAGTGAGAGATTGTTGATTGTGGAGCCTAATCGTCTTCCCGATTCAGAGGTATTTGTTTTCATCCATGTTTATACCCCATGAAGGCTTTACACCTCGGAAGAATTTACACTCCTCCACATGGGGCAGTGCAGGGGGTTTAACCCCCCTGTGGGGTCCAGCGGGTCCATCCCCCCAGATGGGGGGTTCGGGAACAAGCAGGCCCCAGGTGGGGGTTCGGGGGACACCGTTCCCTGATGAGAGTTTGGTGGCGAAGCCCCTGAAGGAAAAATTTCCTTGTAAATGTATATTGTAATTTCATAGTAAATTTGGACCATTCATTATAAGGTCGAAGTTCTAACGGTAGAAGTTATGTTAGGGTTTTTTGCCCTAAAAGGAAACCCTCTTTTATGAGGGAAATGTATTGCGGCTATGGATCATTGTGAATATTGTATTCTGAGAGAGGAGAATGTGAGAGAAAGAAGAGGAAGTTACAGTGCGTGTGATGTAGGTTGTATCCCTTCATTTGTTGGATAATAATAAAGGACGAACTTGGCAATTTCTTTGGTGGGCATAGCCCACACTGGGTGAACCATGTATATCTGTATCTCTATTGTATTGTGTATCTTATGTGTTTTATTTCCGCATTTGTTTTATTTTATTGCTTCACAATATTGTTTTTCTAACAACTGGTATTAGAGCGAAAGGTAACTCATAGGAAAAGAGGGTTCCTGGTTCGAGTGGGAGCAATGGTGGAAGATGGAAATTTTAGGGTCGAGAAATTTAATGGCCAAAACTACTAGTTATGGAAGATGCATATGGAAGATTGTTTATATCAGAAGGATATATTCCTACCATTGGGTGGAATAGCAAAGAAGTCAACGAACATGAAGGACGGAGAGTGGGAGGTTCTTGAGAGGAAAAGATGGTTGGCCTTGAGGACCCCAAGTGGGATTCGGGACCCTTGGGAAGGGTTGTCCAGAATGTAATCCAGAAGGATTGGGATTTAGGATTACTCCTTGTGGGTTGGGGTTTGATGATCCTCCCTGATGTGGCTAATGAAACAGTCCTCCCTGGGGTGGTCCCCAGGATTGTGGGGGGTTCCCAGTGATCCGAAAAGATCTTTTAAAGACTATGGTTAATTTTTTAAAGCATGAGTTCATTAACCTTTTAGGAATTGAAGAATGAGGAAGAATTAATGAAGTAACATGGCAGCCATAATAAGATATACATATCTAGAAATAAGCACAAGAATCAACAAACCATAACAACAAATTTGTTAACGGAGTTCGACAATATCGCCTACGTCTCTCAGCCTTTGTCTCAGTGGGTGAGGCTTTCTTACTTCTCTTAAAACCTTCAAAAATACATCAAAAAAGTGTCAAATGGATTACAAATTGGTCTGGCTATGTTCTACTAGACCTCAAGAACCCAACACAACTGACGGCACTGAAAACGTATGAACGAAGCTTCCAGAAATGGCCTGCAAAGTTGCTCTCCTCAATAGCTTCCCTGCATAAAAATGGCTTTGACTATCAAATTCCTCAGCATTTCTCCTTCTTTGAACCTATCTAAGGCTGCCAAGAACCTCTGGTTTATATAGTTTTGAAGTTGTCAACAACCTCCCAACTTCCCCCCCAAGATTTGGCCTCAAAAAGGGCTCCAGATCCTCCAATAATGAACAAAATCTCCCAAATCAGGCTTAAAAATAATAAAAAATCTTATTATAAGGTTGAAAAACCCAAAAATGGGAAAAAATCAAGCGTAACCCCCTTAATCCATCCCTGGTCACATGCACAATGTCCCATGTGTTTGAGGGCTAGTGTTGATGTGTTAGCCCCTTCGGAATAGACCCCTGGTCCTGTGGCTACGACCCATGTGGCCAAGCTCCAACACTACCACGCACCCTTTTGGTTGTTGGCCCCTAGTCGGTCGGGGCTGGCCCCCGCCAAATGGGGCTTATCCCGAACTACACACCACCGTCAACACTTATACAAAATGTGCCAATTACCAACCAAGTCACACATATAGCAGATTCGGTTAGGCCTTGGTGTTAAGTCGTTTCCCCAGCTAGGAGGTCGCAGTTTCAATTCCCCCGGAGGCGGAACAAACCTTTTACCCAGCCAACCTTGGGAAAATCTAGGGTGCCATGTGGCACCCTGTGATTGGGCCATGTTTCACCTTGGGATTGGCCTGTATTGTTGACGCAATGGCCCAGTCACCTGCCACGTCACCCGTCGTACATCTCAGTCACCCACCACGTGTCATTGCCACATCAGTCTGTCATACTGCCACATGTCAGTCTGTACTACCACGTCATTCGTTGTATAGTCCAGTCACCCACCATTTGTCACTACCACATCATCATTTCATCTGCCCAGTTGTTGCCCGTACATTCATGTGTCAGCCTATCATTAGGCCATGCACTGTACAGACTACCACGTGTCATATGTACGGCAACACGTGTCAAATCCGTACAGTGCCAACTCAGCCCGAAAGTGTCGAAACTGAGTGACATGTGTCACCTCCTAGTAGCCTTTACCATCAGAACCATTTAGAAATGATCAATAGTAGCATGTATGTATTTCAGCATCAAGAAGATGCATAGCCTAGCTCCCAACTGGTACTATTTATGCAAAAAAATTGCAACTGAAATACTAGGCATGATCTAGCCCAACTAGATAGTTTCTTGCATCATCAAAGTTAAGAGCATAGCTAAGAGCATTGCATTTGAATGTCACATGTGATTTTGGTCTTGGATTTATCATTCTAGTCAACTCTACAATGATTTTCTAGCATACATTATTCCAGCTTATTCTTCTGCAACATCCCAACATGAAGCCATCCTCGTTATCGATTGCAACGACTCGGCACAAAGAGTTATTTTTGGCACTGACCCACCTCCATACCCATTGCCAAGGTTTTTTGTGCCTGCCCAGAGATGTATACTTTTATGGGGATTCTCCATAGTCTGATTCATCACAAATTTGATGATAACCATCTGTTGCATTGAAACAATTCGCCATGATGAGGAGGAGATATTTCTTCCTTTAGGTCAATCTATCGTTGATCATAGACAACTCCTTCCAGATCTTACTATGATCTGAAAACTCACTACATGCCTTCACACGGTGCCATATCCTCTCTTCTTTTATTACAAGAAAAATTGCACAAACGTCATTGATTGATCTTACCATTTAAGGCTCCTATTTAATCCCTGCATCTATATATAAACAAATTATTATTCCAAAATTGGAATTACACTAGGAGTTTGGAGATTTGTATTACCTACCCTGGCATGACTTCTCCATTGGCGCCACTAACATTGATTAATAGATCTAATTATGATCCTTCTTCTGATAGGAATCAAAATGAGGATGAAATACATACAAAAGAATTAATCAGAATTTAGTTTCAGTCTCCACAATAAGAAAGTGTTAAGAAGAGAGGTCGTCATTACAATGGGGAGGCAGCGATTACCTATCACCACTCCAAGCCAAATATATATATGAATTAGGTGATGCATACTATTGCATATTGCTTGGCTCAAGAACCATCATTAAACACATACCTCGCAGTGAGTGCCAACTTACACCTTACAATAGTTTTCATGGCCTCATAACAAAAAATGATGCATATATTGTCACATGTTCTCACCAAAATCACTATGAATATAGATTTCATTTGAAATACAGGCAGTCTGACAACAACACAACAATTGTAAGAATTACTTGTTTACTTTGTAGAGTATGCATGTGGTTGTGGTTCAAGGAAAAGCGTTTAGCATGTAACTTATTATCTATGCATATGATGAAAACCCCAGCTGGCGAATGCGTTCACACGAGGGGTGGGAAACATGTCCTCCATAAAGCTAGATGTGAATCCAAGTGTATCTAATTCTAAAATGAAACCTACCACGGAACTGTCAAATGCAGCGGCAGACACCACAAAATGTTGACAACTAATAATGTTGGGATTTCTCCATCAACACATTTACATCTAAGTGGCACTATATTCAACAGTATATCATTATATATGATATATATGTTATGGTGTATATTGTTTATTATCGAATACAACATGTAGGAATGGCATTATGAATGCAATTTAGTACATAATGCATTGGTTGTACTCTTTTGGATACCACCCATATCCATGGAAAATGACATAGGACATAATCTCTTGTGTCCCACAATGGGATATTCATTGTACAGAGAGATTATTTTCCCGACTATCCATATGAAGTTTTCAAGTAACATGTCGTTGGATCATGGCATCAAAGGATGCGATGTGAAGCAGATCAAGTCTCTGAATGTGATTTCAGGAGTTTCCATGGAGACTCCAAAGGTTGGGAGCATCGGTCAACTTAAAACAACCCTAAAAAATTCCATACAAGGTTAGCTTATTCTTACATGGGTATGTAGTGTTTTCTATTATTGAATTTGGTGTCCTTAATTCACTCTGGGTGATAACAGTAATTCGAAGCTGAAGGATTTAAGCCTTTATCTAAAAGTAAATTGTTGATTTCCCATTTGGGTTTTCTGAATGTCAAGCAATGCCTGAACATGGGCATTTTCGACATTCCAGTAGCTAAAAAGGCTGAAATAGAGAAGCTTCTGATGCGAAATATCCAAATGGTAAATGTGTTTGTATTTCAGTGTGAATCTGGGTGCAAAAACTAAGTGGGTCTAGTCTAATGGTTGGTGGAATTTGCAAAAACTACCAGTGATATTGTTTCATTTCTAGATTTGGGTTCCCATGTTTTAATTAGGTGTGTGCATGGATAGGATACCATAGATGCCCTAATGTAAATTTTCTCCCATGTGGAAGGCCAGTGGAAGATTTTGTACAATACAATAACAATTATGGGGCACAAAAAAATCATTACATTACACATCGCATCACAATTATTAAACTTTGTATTACTTTGTTATTTACCTCCTCCTCGGCGGGTATTACGCATATGCTATGCGGATTTGTTAATTTTAGTTTTGGGTAAAATTTTCCACTCGTTTACCTTTCGCCTTGGTTGTGGTTGTTATTCAAGTCAAGTTAATCAGTCTTAGACGCATAGCTTGACCATTTTATTCTTTATTTTTTTACGAAGGCAATTGCAATTATTCATAATGTACGGTTTTGATCATGCTTTCCTAAGATTTCCTGAATTTCTTTTGTTTTAAAGTTTCACAACCCCTCTTTTTTTTGGTTTTGCAAATGTAGTTTCATGTAACGATACATCAAGAGAGTCCATAATTCCATTAAATTTGATAATAGGTGTTTGTTGCCTGTCATGACAATTGTCATCAATGTTATCTACTCAACTATAAATATTTTTGGCAATGAATGGAAGTCTTTTCCATCAAGATTATCTACTAATTTTCAATTTTATGTTAGAGATTTTCCAAACTAGATTTCAAATTTTGGCAAAGAATCTCAGTTTTGAACTGAGTCTCGTGTCCCACATATACTTCCATTGATTCCTTTCGGTCCCAGAATTATGCCTCCTGAGACACGCTGAACAGTATCAGATTGGTAATCCATAAGCAAACTATGATATCCGATTTTACTAAATTAACTAATTCTTAACTTTATTTACATCTCACAATTTATTAAAAGTTAGTTGTCAAGAGAGATCTCAATACCATCAAAGTGAGTAACAATTGAATTTTATATCAAAAAAGATTGGGTGTTATTGGCTTTGATTTCTGTAGGAACCTCGCATGTTGATTTTGAAAGCTTAATCCTTTGAATGCAAGGAAAAGTAGAAAACACAATTGGCTTCATTGTTGTTGGCTTGGGCCTGCTTACAGGAGAGATAACTATTGAGGCTTCCTTCAAGATTGCAAGACCCAAGGTTCCAAATCCTAACCCCAACTGATTGTAGTATGGATTAGTCTATGTTATTAAACATAATCAAAATGTGCACTTTGATGTCTCCCAATATATGGTGAGAAATTGATTTTAATATGGATTAATCTATTTTCTTGAATAAAGTCAAAATACGCACTTTATATCTTCCAAACCAGGGTGAGAAATTGATTATAATATGGAGAGGTCTATGTTTATGAATATAATCAAAATGTGCACTTTGATATATGTTAAGCCATTGTGAGAAATTGATTACATTATGGATTGGTCTATGTTCTTGAACATGATCAAAATGTTCACTTTGATATCCCTGAAACCATAGGGATAACTCGGGTGCCTAATGAAAATGGAGTTAAGCTTGAGGGTTGAATTTCACTAGCTCAAAATCAAATCCAATTTGTTCTTTCATGTATTTTCCTATACTTTGACTTGATTCAAAATTTATAGTCATCATTATTCAGTTTCTTAATCTTGCATAAGTATTTAAACTAATCCTGCTCTTCTTTCCAAGCAACATGTTGACATCCAGTTTGAAAAATCATCCATTGCCCCTAAAATAGTAGGTCGCTTTGTTTCAGAAATACAATTTCTTAAGAAGATTCAGCTTGGAATTTTCAGTTGTGATGTTGCAAATGCCTTTGATGTTTGTGATTTGTGGTTACTAAATTTGTTACTAAAGAACTATGATATACTACTCAGCATTTTCAACCCCCAAGTCTAGTTGGAAATAACATATCCTTGACCATATGTTTCCTGACACCTTTCTCTTTCTCGGTGTAAATATTGAAATTGCTACAGTTTGATTTTGATTTTGGAAGTATACAATAGTTACAAGTGATTTTGCTCACATGTATGTTGATCCTTAATGTGCGGAAATATATGTTGACAATATTACTAGGATTGGTAGGGATGAAAAACGTAACGTCTTTCTCCTTGAACTAGTGGCAGGAAAAAAGATATAGGGCTAAGTTTTGCAATTTCTTAACTGCGAAAGAAAAATTATCACAGGGAAATGAAATTTATGAGAGCTTGGTTGGCCGACTACCTCAAGGTCAGAGAATATCAATGTGCAAGGAATATTTCTAACCTGTTGATTCTTAGATATTATTTAAATAAATTGAATGAACACACAGACACATGTATATATGAAAGCATTTAAATCTATTTGTTGTCATTATTCTGATTTTTTTTTACCGTTTTATAAACGATAAGGGTGCATACCTGCTCAAAACGCTAAAGCTATATTTGTTTTTGAATGACTTTGTTCTAGATTTATGTTTTAGAGTTTTGCAGTTGCACTTCTATTACAGTTCCATATTTCCAATCAGGAATCTTCATGTCAGATTGAATGGTCTAGCCAGGGCAAGCTCATTTCTACTAGTCCGCAATATCCCTTCGTTTGGGGCAATGGCTTCAAGAACCAATGTCTCTATTGTATCCACCTTGGCATCTCACTATCCCAACTCCATCAGGTTAGGTCAAAATTAACCCCTAGAAGCAAGAGAAGGGGATTTCTTCCTTCTGAAGTGATAGTGATGCAATGAAGATAAAATGCAGTGAGGTGAGGTGGTGCAGAGAAATTTCAGTGAGGTGAGGTGGTGGCAAGTGCAGAGAATTTGGTGCATTGAATGCAAACTCCTTGAAATGATCATTTGTATACAATTATCAGTGTATTTAAAGACCACCTCTTTGAAATGATCATTTTTCATACATGATATTATAATCTAATGGTCTCACAAACACTTTCAATAAAATAGTTTTAATAAAATTTACTTTATCCAACCATCCAATTTTTTGACATGTCAAAGAAACTTAGGTTATCTCATATGCAAAAAATGCAAAATTAGGTTATAATGATAAAACAATGGGAATAAAGCATTGGTAAGAATGAAGCCTGCAATAAGACTTCGAATCTAATCTTCAATGAGATGAGGAAGAAGATTTTTATATTATTAAAAAATATATATA
Source organism: Picea sitchensis (assembly GCA_010110895.2). Lineage (NCBI taxonomy): Eukaryota > Viridiplantae > Streptophyta > Pinopsida > Pinales > Pinaceae > Picea > Picea sitchensis. Next base: position 55,684 of record SNQJ01S0020451.1, read on the forward strand.
ATTTCTCTATCTAAAACATTAGAGATTGGGAAAAAATGTGAAGTCAACGAGAAAACTAATATGAACTTAACAATGGATCGATTGCTAGAGTCCCTTCATGCCTACGACGGGGACTAATAAAGAGCCACCATATACCAAAGGAGTCACCATACAAAAAAGTAATTTGTTGCATCTTTAGTGGAGCCACCACTTTAAAGAGGACGGTCGCATCACTTGGTCGCCCATCCTAGTTGTTGGTAAAATGATCTGAACCAGGGGATGATTAGTTTCCAATAATTGATTGATTTTGTCACTCCTTGAAAGGGTCAGTTATAGATCATTTTACTTGAGCGATTTGCAATCAAAGGTAAAGTTGAAGTCTTATAATCTTGAATCCAAAGTGAATAAAACCTCCTTAGTTTTTTCTTATGTGTGATATGTCATGCTTGCATTTAATATCCTATGTGCATAAATTCATAGAAAAGAAATATAAGAACATAAGACACATAATGGATATGACACTTCCCTTGATAACGGATTTCACCCGATGTTGGCTACCTCTCTAGGTCATGCTCCAAATCTTGACCGCTTTATTCTCCTCGCTGTAATGATTTCTCTCATTTACAAGTTGTAAGGCCAAAGTCCCTTTTCGGTGACGGCAACAAGAGATCGGAATGTGATCAGGAATGTATACAAGCTTCACAAGTTCTCATGCTCATGAGGCATCCATGATGTTGACATGGATATCATTCCCACATACTCAATACATAAAAAGAGGAACAATAAAAGATGACCCCCATCAACATGGAGCCATCAAATGCCTTAGATATGTTGCTCAGATCAAAGCATAAATATGCAACCCATACAAAGATCCCGAAACTATGAGATTTAGAAATGCTTCATTAGCCACTTATCATAGAAGGAATAATTTGATCATGTTGCCTTGCTGCAACCTCTTGATGCTCCTTCATACCCGTAACACGCATGTTATGCTGCAACATTTAATGACAAAACAGCATAATGAAAAGCATGCTTACATTGGCTTCTCTAGAACTTGGCTCATTGATCTGAAGCTCTGCTACAAAAACAAACCCCGCCATTGGATTCGCGTCGCCGAATTACCTAAAAACGATTGTCAAATCGTCTCCATCGGACATAGTCACCTGTAAGCCTCTCTGCCTCGATCTGTGTGTAACTCTACATTAAATGCATTAAATTTCTGCATAGAAGTCTGTGCCCTGTACGGACTGGGCGTACTGGTGTGCTCCTCCTTATGTCATGTGAAATGGAGAAAATCACCTTTTAAATAAAAATCTTGGGTGGAGTTACCAAAGAGGTGGTTAGCCCAATTGGTTAACGTACATGTATTAAGGCGCTAAACTAGGGGGAGGTCCCGGGGTCAAGCCCGCGGGCCTCCCCATTTTGGAACATTGTTATAATGATGGATAATATTGGTGGTGGTTCTATCTTGGCGGACCTGCCAGATATAGAGGGACCTCTGCCAAATTTGGAGGGGTCCGCTAATATTTTATTTTTTTTGCAAATTCGGCTGCATGCTCTCATTGGGAATTTCAAGGGTGCCACATGGCACCCAACTATTGGCCCACGGTTTTCCAGTCATCTACCACGCAACTGCTAACTGTACCTACCACGTAATGCTGACACGTCATCTTGTATGGACTGCCACGTCATCTTGCAACGTCATTTGTACAGATTTTCATGTCATCTTGTATGGACTGTTACTTCATCTTGTATAGACTGCCACCTCAGCTTCCATGGAGTGTATGGACTTCCATGTGGCACAATCCAATGGGTCCACAGATCGACCCGAAAATGCCAAAATTAGATGACACGTGGCAGCCTTTGGTGCTACCATGTCATCATGCTGACATCAACATGCCACATGTTGCCTTCCTACTCCTGCCATGTGTGTTGTATGGATGTTGACGTCATTCATACAAATGATGACATTAGCAGTACGGATGTTGACTCATCCCCTGCTAACTAGGCTTGGTTGACCAAACTTTTACCGTGAATATCTCTCAATCTGTAACTTTGTTTGACGAGTTGTTTGCGTCGTTGGAAAGCTTGTGACGTGCTCTTCACGATAATGTTGTTTTCACTGAGTTTTGGGAACTTTGAATTTTTTCACTTTCTCTGCCTATTGAGGCCATTCTAAGACTCCTAGGATACTTCTGAAACTTCTGTGATGTTCCCTAGATCCATCTGGATCACGCCTCCCAACTGAAAATAATTTTGGTCCCCAAAATTCGTTACATTATAAGTTTCATGACCATTGGACTTACAATAAGAATCCCATACCCAAACTACCTCACAAGGCCTAACAATATCAACATGTGCCAGAAAAAGAAGTAATATCAACAATTATCACTTTTACACAATACCCTTCTATTGGGTTTGATCACAACATGTGATTTACAACGATGGCCACTCTCAACTAACTCAAGGATTTTCCCCATTCATTCATCCATTATGCAGAACATGTCCTCTTTACCGAGTTGTCCTTTCTCTGGTAGTTGGTCTTCTCCTAGTGGTGGATTTCCCTGCAGCACTACCAGAGTGGTTATCTCCTTCGGAGGTGTCTGTCTGGTCTTCTTGTTCCTATTTGGGCGTAGATCTGGATGTAAGGCCCAACAAGTGGCCTCATGATGTCCATCACTGATACAATGGCTACAGTAGCTTTTCTCCTTCAGAGGTGCATTTCACCTACTCTTTTTCGTGTGTGGAAATCAATTTGTTATCCTCGTTCTTCTCCTGGTTTCCATAACCTTCCTGCACAAGGATTTTATCTTCCAACACTAGGATACTGCGTGGTTATTCAGTCCACAAAAAGTGCATGGTCTTTGATGCCACAATCTTTGTTTTATATGATTAACATGCTTATAATCAAATGGCATTTTAGAGTTTCAAGATTTCTTATACCTCAGTGAGTTTCCTCTGGAGTCAGACTAACAAGAAGAGTTGATCTCAAATCTTTCATCGTGATGTGCATATCCCCCTGGAGATGTCTTGAATCCTCGATCATGAGAAGTTGTTCTCTCGGCCTGCATTGAATCAATTTCATCTTCTGATGAATAGTTGACTACTGGAGTCTCAGTGACTATCCTAGGGTCTTCTTCCCGAATGGTTTTGGATATTTCTCCAACATCCTTTGGGACATATCCTATCCTGTCATATCGAGGCCAAACCATTGCCTTGATGGTATTCACAATACCTCGGCCATTGGTTCCAAGGCCACCTCCTTCATATCCCATTTTTCTCATCAACTTTAATTCGATGCAAGAAGCATGTTGTTCAAGGATTTCAAAATAATCATCAGCATTAATCAAGAAAGGAACTATACATGGTTTATTTGTAAATTCTAGCCTTGTACAATGTCTACTGTAAACAGATATTCAGAAAAGAACAGAAAAGACATAATGGCAAATACAAACATTACACAGAGATTTTTCCCCTAGAAACCCAAACCGGGAAAACCAACATATATTATATTCATTCATTGTGTTACATTGTTTACAATACAATATACATATAGGAGCCAGCGGCATCCAAAACCCTAACCCAATGACCTGGATTAGTCCAAAACCCTAATTCCTTAA
>SNQJ01S0020451.1:72965-94925 GCA_010110895.2 Picea sitchensis
TTGAACAACTAAAGATGAATGAAGATGAAACAATCAGCAAGTATTTTTTAAGAGTTGAAGAGCTTGTGAATGCCATGAAGGGTCTTGGTGAGAAAATTGAAGAATCCTTTTTAGTTCAGAAGATTTTACAATCTCTGCCTGATAAATTTAATCCAAAAGTCTCTACAATAGAAGAACTAAATGATATTAAAACTCTATCCAATGATCAACTCCTAGGAATGCTAACTACATATGAAATGAGAATTAGCAAAGATAAATCCATTAATAGAGAAACATTTTTTAAAGAAGACAAGAAATTTGTGAGAAGGTTAAAGAAATGATCAAGAAAATATCAAGGCAAGCTCCCTTTCAAATGTTTTAATTGGGGTAAGATAGGTCATTTTGCATCTAAGTGTCCTCACCAGAAAAAGGATCAAAACTCTGATGATGAAAAGAAATACAAATTTAAGAAATACAGTAAAAAAAAAAGTTTGTGTGCAAACAATGACAACTCCTCAGAAGACATAGATAGTGATTCATCCTGTGAAGACAAAGTGAATGATTTTATGCTTATGGCTATGGGATATCTTGGTGATGAACATTCAAGAGGTGAAATGGATGATGAAGAAGCTGTGGTGGATATGGAAGGTGAATTAATCAATGCTTTGGAAGAAATTGTCAGACTCAGATGTAAGAAGAGAAAACAAAAACGGTTGTTSATGCAGTTTAAAATGAATGATAAAAAACCTTATGAAGACTTTGCTCTACTAAAAGTGGAGTTAGAAGAGGCAAAGAAAATAGAAGACATTCTGAAGCAACAATTATCAGATAAGAAAGCGAGGTGTAAAGCCTTAAAAAAAGAGATAGTAAAAACCAGAAAAGAAATGGAGAATTTTAAGGCATTGTATCACCAAAATCTGTCAAGTATTAAAGCCTCAGAAGAATTAACTTTCGTTCTAAATCAGCAAAGGAATCCAAAGTTGAAAGCTGGCTTGGGCTATGAAGAAAGATCAAGTAGTGATCATCCAAGTAATACAGAACCCATCAAGTTTGTCAAATCTACAATCATTGACAACAACCACTCTGCAAAAACAAAGAAAGAAAATCAACCACCAAGAAGGAATGAAAGAAAAAGTACCAGAACTGAATCTGTACATCAGAGAAACTATCAGCATGGAAGAAATCGACCCACTCAAAGAAGACAGAATCCAAGAGAGGAGAGAGCTAGAGGAACAATTTATTTGCTCAATTGTAAGCCCGAGGGTCTATTGTAATTAACATTTCTACCATTAGAGATTCATGAGAGTTGATTGTCAGACTTTGTGTTCTTTGTTATCATTTTTTTTGTCATCTTGCTTGAGTAATATTTACAGATTTTGAAGATCAAAATCTGCATTTGGTTAATAAATTCATGAGCTGCAAAGGATTTGTGGTAATTGCTTGTTAATCACAGATTATTGTTCAAGCACTCTTTAATCTATATTACAGAAAGGATATCTGTTATGTGGTTATTCTTCTCTTTGTTTACCTTCTATTCTTCTATCCATCTTTGCATAAGCCTTTTGTCTGGTAGGAAACTTGATTGCCTTTGCTCTGTAGGATGTTATGACTCCATGCCCAATGGAATGTATTTGCAACAGTTTGATGCCCTCCTTTTTACTCTTCTCTTGTTGATCCATCCATTCAAACTATTTTAATCCATTTACATTTCTATGTTACCAAGCTTACTCTCATTTGCAGTCCTTGATAAAATCTCCAAAAATATCAAGAGTTTTCTCTAAGAAGGGGACAAAACAAATACAAAGAAGTTTCATATGATTAATTGGCAAATGGTTTTCCAACTGCTAGATAAGGTGGTTTAGCAATCAAAGATTCATCCTTAATGAATGTAGCCCTAGGTGCAAAAATAGCATGGTGACTCATCTTAGGAGCTTAAGAATGGTGGAAGAATGTTCTTTTATTAAGATAGTTCAACTCCCCTAGATCTCAGAGTCTTGATGCTCCTCTCCTAAACTCTAAAGGATCCCCTCTTTGGAAAATTCTTGAATCAACAGAACCATTGATCCAATCTAAGCTCTCCCAGACTCCAGGAAATGGAGCATCAATCAACATATGGATTGATAACATCATGGGTAAAGATCCTCATGGAAAATGAGGATTTGCGCCCCCTTAAGCATTGGAGCATTAGTCAAGGAATCACAAAGTTAGAGAATTTCTCGCTTTGGGAAGATTACGGAAAAATGGAATGGTTGGAAGCACATCTCCCCTCTTGTGCATATACTCCCCTTGGTTCCGAAAACACTTTGTCTTTTGGCTGGCTATGCCCCCATTGATTCTCATGTGGAAGATGGTCGTCGTTGGGGCGACTAAGATTATTCCATCAAAAAAGGTTACCAACACCTGATAGCAAATTCCCCTAGCCCTCCTCGCTTTAAGCTTTGGGATCATATCTGGAAGGGCGTCTCACTACCTAAAATCAATGACTTTTGTTGGATTATGGTACAAGGAAAGCTCCTAACATCTGAAAATTTGCAAAAGAGATGAATCACTAGACCATCAAGGTATGCATTATGTAAATCCACTACTGAAACAACCCATCATCCCTTCTTTGAATGTGGATTTTCTAGACAAGTTTCGGATCGATTATACAAAGACCTCCATCTTCACCATACATTTCCCAACAATTGGCATGACATGTTCCTTTTCTGGAAAAGAAGATATGCTGACAACTTCATTAAAAACCCACTTTTTGTTCGCCTATGGAAAGTAGTGCCCAAATTTATCTGTTGGGAGATATGGATGGCAAGAAACAAGGCTATACCATAATGATAAGATTTTGAATGTTTTGGATGCCTATAACATACCCATATTTACCCACTTTTTGTTCGCCTATGGAAAGTAGTGCCCAAATTTATCTCTTGGGAGATATGGATGGCAAGAAACAAGGCTATAACATAATGATAAGATTTTGAATGTTTTGGACGCCTATAACATACCCATATTTAAAAATATAAAAATATTGCTTAAAATTAAATAAAATCACTACCGCAAAAGCAAATTTTCATATTGTAAACTTTGTTGGACCAAAAGCAAAGAAAAAAAATGGAAAAAAAAAAGGAAGAAATGCAAATTTTCATATTGTAAACTTTGTTGGACCAAAGAAAATGGGAAAAAGGAAGAAATGCAGCTAGCATATACCTGGAATAAATACACTGCAATGATCATCAAAATGACAAAACTATATCGTGGATCTTCTCTGCAATCTCAGAATTAAAACTTTACATAGAGTTGTAACTTTTATCCCTTTTACTGTGTATGGTTCCATGTCAACGATATTTCCCATGAGGTAGATAGTCCACAATATATGTAAGAATTGCACACTGTACATATTACACTAAAATGAGTTTACTTGTCATGTTCTCATCCCTGGTTTCGTTTTAAGAATGCATGCTACAGCAGAATGAATGACAATTTTCACAATTTCAGGATGGGCAGGATTGCAACGTTTCCATCCCCTACAGCTACCAATTTTGTTCATTGAAATAAACTTAAGAGCCACTACAAATTTTGTTCATTGAAGTAAACTTAAGAGCCACTACAGCAGGTAATAAAAACAAACAACAAAAAAAGTAGCTATAGCTGCCATACAAAGGATAATACATGAGACGCTATTACAGAGAGTCTTTATTCTGCTGTAGAAGAACAAATTGGTACCTCTGTATACATTATTGTTGCTTCACCATGAGCTGGTCCATACAGGGTTTGGAATTCTTTTTAATTGACAGGGTAGCAGCATTTTCCTTCAAATTCTATCATGTACGAGGATATGGAACTGGCATATTCCCAAGAGCAGGGGAAACCTATGACACCAATACTAACTCAAAATAGGCAAAAGAAGAAAAAAATGACACAATAGTCATTTCATTGGCCAGTAATTAGTGAAAGAAAACCATCAACTTTGACAAAAACAAATTGATATCGAGGAATCTTGATATTTATTATTTATAAATCATAGCTATGTCCAGGCTCCAAAGGAACTAAGTTAGATCAACTACATCCTATTGTATTCTGAGCAACAGAAGTCAAATTGTAGTCATTCATTAAAGGTCTTCTCGGAACATTTAACCAGGACTCTCTCCAACAACGATTATCTGCCACTATCTGATGCTATAAGTTCCATACGAAAAGTGCACGTCATGGGTATCGTATTATTCCATAGATGCTTCAGTTCATAAATATCACTCCTCGGCGATTTGTAAACATAACCACTGAAAATGGTGTTAAGAACCTAAGATTACTCTCCCCAGAACATACTTGAATTGATAATAAATTTCTTCTACTGGCATATCACAAAAAAGACTTAGAACTCCAACAGATTCTTAAACCCTATTTTTTTTCTGATTTATCAACGCACTTTCTCTCTATCAAATGGAAAAGAGGAAGTACCATCAATACCCAATACAAGAAATGAACCAATATGCCTTAACTGCACTGAAATCGATCCCTCGACCTCACCCTAAAAGACAAGCCCGCATAAATCATTGAAAATGTTTAAATATTGACAAAGCCTAACGTTTTTTCACTAGACCAGCTCACTCTTTTGTTAGGGGGGGGTTTTTTTTAAACTCTCATCTCGCTGCAGTTGAGATCAATGGAGACCGAGGGCGCGGAGGTCATTCGACCATTACTCTGTGGGAAAATCCATTTTTCGCGTGTTTATATAATCCTCTCTAACAGAAGCTATTATGAATGACCAAGTATGACTCAAGGAGTTTTGGTGAATCGATCTCAACAACCTTGCCCCAGTTGATACAGAGTTTGTTAACATCTCAATGCATAGAATTTCAAAGCATTGTCACCAACGACAACTTCAAATGGACATCCATATGAAGAAACACTCCAATAGGCAAGCGCATTTTGGTTGTAGAACCCCATAGAGCAGTCAATTGCAACCCAAGAAGGAACACGCATAAAACACAACTTGATTTACCTCTAGAATTTGTTCTGTTTCCAGCACGAGGTTGCCTCTTTTATAAACTGCTACAGGTCTACTTGTATTGACAATTTTGGCATCGATTTTAAAGATTAATTCCAGAATGAGGGCAACGAAAATATCTCATAAACAAATCTTCTTCTACTTAAGCAAATCTTCTGCTTAAGGAGGTTTTCAAACAAAATAAATTATCAGAATTCCAACTTCCCGGTCACTAATGACAATCTACAGAAATAAATTTGGCACACACAACAGAGATTTTATGATGGATTATAAACGCAACCTTCATGATTAAACCATCAACCATATATATTTCATGTAGCCATGCAAAGATTTTATGATAGATTATAAACGCAACCTTCATGATTAAACCATCAACCATATAGATTTCATATAGCCATGCAAATTTCATAAACAAAACTACATAAACCGAGCCACCAACAACCCTGGGCAAATCCACAACGAACGCCACTCCCTAGCCGGTCTATGATACCACGATGGCTAAGAAAGGATAGTTAACTCTAAAATTTGGATTCTAACCAACGTTTTCTTCTGCAGATTTCTTGATGTCAGTTCTATGGCACCCACATACTTACCCCACACAACACAAGGAACATTTCCTTCTCTGTTGATCGGTATCTCAGAAACTACTCATTCTAGTGCTATTCAGTTTGTGCATAGAAGGTCAGATTATTGTCTCAAGTTTCAACAACAGAGTTTTTTATGTTTTCTTACCTTCTTCTTAAGGCTACCAACTTCCATTCATGGTTGGTTGGTCTATCATGGGTTTGGCTCTCTTCCTCCCATGTCTAACCTCCCCAAACTCTTTTCTATCACCTTTTCTAAACGTCTTATTCTCCCCATTCAAATTTTTTTCATGCTTAATGGATAGAGAATTCAAACTCAACTTCTCCTCCTAGCTCCAAGAATGCTCCAAGAATGTAGGGAAAACAGTTTGCTAAAATTTAAGAGTTGTGACTAAAATTGAGGAGTTGGTTTTCTCCACTCTTAACTCATTTTTGTTTTAAAATTTAAAATTGAAATTGGGTGAGGGTTCAAGGTAGCATAAGTAGATGCTTTAGTCATAAACCCCCTTTTAGACCCCTTCATCTTTATTCATGCAAAGCAAAAAGAGGTACAAACCCCTATAATAAGGCATAGACTTTTGCTTGGTTGTCGGTTGCTGAGCCAAAGCTCCAAGAAAAAGTAATCTTTGTGATTCTTTTAGGGCAGAAAAGAACCCCACACCCCAAATATTTTTTAGATTTTATTTATTATCTATAAAAGTTTGGTTTTTTCTATTTTTTACAAGTTTATTTTGGTTTTATAATGGTGGATGGAGTGTCACTCTAAATATTGAAATGTTTTTAAATTCCAACATAATTACATCCAAAAACATTATCACAATTATGACTATCTACTATTTTTTACAAGTTTATTTTGGTTTCTATAATGGTGGATGAAGTGTTACTCTAAATATTGAAATGTTTTTAAATTCCAACATAATTCATATCCAAAAACATTATCACAATATGACTAGCTACTATTTTTTRCAAGTTTATTTTGGTTTTTATAATGGTGGATGGAGTGTCACTCTAAATATTGAAATGTTTTTAAATTCCAACATAATTCACATCCAAAAACATTATCACAATTATGACTAGCTATGAAAATCTGCACATTCAAAATGATGTAACATTGTTTTTTATTGGTTAAAAGTTAGTCTCCTTCCAACTTAAGGAAACAATTATCCAACTACATCTAGCAAGAGTAGAAGTTTCCAGGGGGGACACATTTTGTCTACTCACAAACATCTAGCAAGAGTGGAAGTTTCCAAAGGAATTTAGCATGAGAGAAAGTTTGCATCTTGAAATTGTATCAAGAAAGAGTAAAACAGTAACTTAAATATATAAAAATTTCATGCTTTTAAAAAAGCACCTAAGTGAGGCCCAATATTCTACAAAGGAAGTAAGTCTCACTTGACTCCATGACCTTTTCCTGTAATTCACAACACTCAACCACTAGAGCTAACCCACCAAACTTTAGAGATAATGATTTAAAGTTACATTTTAATTTAAAGTATTAGGTTAGATTGTTAAAGAGTTGTTTGGTAAATAACAACCATATTGCAAATCACTATTTATGAAGTTCATAAAAAAATGAGTTGTCTAAATGTTCTACTTTTTGACATTTTCTACAGAAATTCAATAAACGTTCTATGTTTTGACATTATTTTACTAGAATCCAACCAAATAAATCTGAGTGAAATCCTAATTTTCTGTTGTTTAAATGTATCATGCTTTGCCTGGCTTTCAATGAATGGTTTTCATGCATGCCAAACATGATGATTTTACCTCTATTCAAAGTGAAATTAACTACTCCCTTAACAAACAATTTCAGCAACCAATATCGACCGTAAATTCAACACCAAAAAAGTTGAAAGGTTGATTGCCAATTCAAAGATAAATTTTTAAAAGCAATAGCAAGATAGATAGCTCTATGAAAGTCTTCTGGGGCAATCTGTAAAGGAGTCTATTAATCTACCTACAATGGCGGCCAACCAAGATACTAATCTCAGGGCTTAAACACCTTCTTTCCCACACACAAGGGCTTTACACCAATTGGATTTGAACTTGGATTATTTACATGACCAAGGAACAACTAAACCACAATCGTATGGATATATACAGTACTGACTAAGCATGGATACACAACATCTAAAATGGACCTGTCAAAACATCTGATATTCATACTCTCCCACGCTTCTAATCATATGGATTTGAAGAACTACAACAACATTCTGCCTCATCTGCACTGGCTAAGGATGGATACACAACATCTAAAATGGACCTGTCAAAACATCTGATATTCATACTCTCCCACTCTTCTAATCATATGGATTTAAAGAACTACAACAACATTCTGCCTCATCTGCAGTCGGAAGATCTACAACAACATTCTATGAGAGTTGTGGCCACTGGTAGCACATTAGCAGATATCCAATGATGGACTTCCAGCAATAACCTTGCAATCATCCTCCATAAGAGCCTTGTTCAGACTCAGCCCAACATCTGGAATTCAGACAGTTTGAGGTATCTCCAATGGGAGACAATGAGAAGCACTTAGTCCAAACATCACACACAAATAATTGCAGGTCTTAAAAAAAATTCGGATAATTGGTTAGAGAAACCTTTTTGAATTTGTATAGAAGGCCCAGTTTGAATCAGGGAGGAAGAGTTGGAACAAACTTAATACAGGTTAAGGATTAGAAACTATAAAATGAAAGCCTCATCTATGCATTTTCAATGTTGTCCCATAACGTACGGTTCTTGGTATATTTTTTATTTTGATTTTCTGATTAGGTCCATACAGGTAGGAACAATGCACTTATTGCAAAAGCAGTAACAAAAGTTCGTATCAGGCAATAACAAAAGTTCGTATCAGGTTTATATATCTCCCTATAAGATGATTTAACTCAGAAACTACATCTAAACAAAGTAAAATGCACCTATTACCTCTATCAATTATCAATATCCCATGATACACAAGACAATGCCAAAGATATTATTCTATTCCATACCAATAACGTCTTCAAACAAAGTATCATCACTGTCTTCACACAAAGTGTGAAGGACACAAAGATTTCATAATAAACAATTTACTCATAATATATATATATATATAATAATAATAATAAAGTATCATCACAGTCTTCACACAAAGGACACAAAGATTTCATAATGAACAACTTAATCATAATCAATCTCTATATATATATAATAAAATGATGATGATATTATAAAATAGGGCATGCCTATATATATGTCTTTTATGGTTTTATGAAGAGTCATGACTTTTATTACATGAATGTTTAATTTTACTTTTATTTATTATTTTAATGTCTTTATATTATATTATTTATTTATTGTGACATTGCTCTTCTCTTAAATTTTGCTTTGTCCTCAAAGCAATGATAAGGAAAGATGTAACTGGAGAAATTGATATGACTCCCATGCAGCGTTTTCTTCCGGTAGATTTTTCCATTTAATCAGATATTCCTTGATTACTCGAGAACGTAATCTCTTTTCCCGAGTGGTGATAATGGCTTTGGGGTCTAAAATGATTCTTCATTCCTCATCCAACATAGGAAGCATAGCTTATTCCTTTTGTTGTTGTCCCAGGACTCTCTTTAGGCATGATACATGAAAGATGTTATGGATACCACTTTTATCTGGTAAATCCAACTAGTAGGCTACGTGACTGATTTTTCTATTTATTTGATATGCTCCATAAAATTTTGGAGCCAATTTATTCTTCCCATGTTGTTTAAGGGATAATTGTTTGTAAGTTTGAAGTCTCACAAATACCCAGTCTCCTACTTCTAACTCTCTTTCTATTCGGTTTTGGTCAGCTTGTTACTTCATTCGGTTCCTTGCAACTGTTAAGTTTTCTTTGAGTAACTGAAGGATTTTTTTACTTTCGTCTAAATGGTCTTTTACTGGTGCAACTTTTATGTCGTTGGTGGCCAACTCCTTCCATGATGGAGGTTTGTAACCATAAAGAGCTTGGAAAGGTGTCATTTTAGCGTATGTGTGATAAGTGGAATTATACCACCACTCAGCAAGGTGCAACCATTGAAACCATTTTTTTTGTTTGTCAAAGATAAAACAACGAAGATAGGTTTCTAAACATTTATTGACGACTTTTGTTTGACCATCTGTTTGAGGGTGGTAAGTTGAGCTCATATTGAGAGAGGTTATGATCTATTTGCAAAATTCTCTCCAAAAATTCCCTTTAAATTTGGCATCTCTATCACTGACGATAACCTTAGGGAACCCATGTAGTTTGTAAATATTTTTACAGAATATTTCAGTCGTTTGTTTTGTTGAGTCTGTTTTCCTTACTCCAATAAAGTGTGCATACTTAGTTTGTCTACTACTACTAATATTTTATCTTTTCCATCGGATATGGGTAGCCCTTTAATGAAATCTGTTGAAATTTATTCTCATTTTTGGTTGGGAATGTGTAATGGGTGGAGTAACCCAGGGGTCGATACATTTTCATTCTTGTTCCTTTGACAGAGATCACATTCTGCTACATATTTTTGAATATCTGCACTCATCCCTTTCCAAAAAAATGGTCTTCATGCATTATAGTATGTTTTGAAAAATCCTACATGACCTGCAGCTGGGCAATCATGAGATTCTTGAAGAACCTTGGCTTTAAATCTTGAATTGGTATTTAAGTAGATTCTCCCTTTATACCATAAGATGTCATTTTTCCATTCAAGCTTAGGATATTGATTTAAATTGTTGATTATAGAGAAAGTCTCCGGGTTTTTTGCATACTCAGTTCAGATTTCATCCAACCATTCGGGAATGGCTATTGATATTGCAAAAACTTATGTTTGTTCATATTTTCGTGATAGGGCATCAACCGTGACGTTGTCTTTTCCTCTTTTATGTAGAATTTCCATATCAAACGTGGCAATTTTATCTATCCACTTTTGTTGTTCGGTTGACAATGTGTTTTGTTGTAACAAGTAATGGAGACCATTATGATCTGTGCATATCAAGAACTTACTTCCCAATAGATATTGGTGCCATTTTATTAATGCATGCATGATGGAAAGTATTTCCTTGTTGTAAGTGGATTGTAAGCATTCTGTTTGATTTAATTTCCTTCTCTCAAAGGCTATTGGGTGCCCATCTTGCATCAATATTGCTCCAATTCCAAAACCTGATGCATCACACTCGATGATTAAGGGTTTAGAGAAGTCAGGTGTTGCTCATACTGTGGTTGTGGACATAACGTTTTTTAAATTTTCAAAACATTTTTGTGCTTCCACATTCCATTGGAAAGATTTTTTCTTAAGGAAATTTGTTAGAGGGGTAGTTAAATGAGCATAATTCTTGATGAATCTTTGATAGTATCTTGCCAATCCTAGAAATCCCCGTAACTTGGATATGTTTTTGGGTTTAGGCCATTCTGTGATTGCCTTGATTTTCTTGGGGTCTTCCTTGACTCCTTTTTTGGATATGATGTGACCAAGGTACTCTACTTCCTCCTTTCCAAATGTACATTTTGACATTTTGGCATAGAATTGATTTTCCTCCAGAAGAGATAACACTTGTCCCAAATCTTTCATATGCTCCTCCCATGATTTAATGTACACTAAGATATCATAGAAGAATACTAAGACATGTTTCTGTAAGTATGGGTGAAATAATTCATTCATTGTCACTTGGAAAGTGGCGGGGCATTAATTATCCCAAAAGGCATCACCTTGAATTCGTAGTGTCCTTCATGTGTCTGGAAAGCAGTCTTGGCTACATCTTCTAGTCTGACTTTAATCTGATAGTACCTAGATCTTAAATCAAGTTTTTAAAAATATCTTGCTCAGTGAAGTTCATCCAACATTTCGTTAATAAATGGGATGGGAAATTTATTTTTAATTGTTATTTTGTTTAGCCCTCGGTAATCTATGCATAATCCGAAAGATCCATCTTTCTTTCGAATTAACACTACTGGAGTGCATATGGACTTCTGCTTTTCGTGATGATACCACATTTTAATAGGTCTTGGACTAATCTTTCTATCTTTGTTTTGTGGAGATGAGGGTATCTGTATGGTCTAACTTTGACTGGGCTTGATCCTGGTTTAACTTCAATTATATGTTCAATTCTTCTTTGAGGCGATAACTCCATGGGAAGGTCTTGAAATACCTTCTTATGTTTTTGAATTAGATCTTGGACGTCTGATGTTCTGGATTCATCATGTTCAGATTCTTGTATTTCTATGTTGTGGCATTGGATGAAGTATGTGGTTGCTCCTTTTCAGATCATTTTTTTCATTTGTTGTGATGACACAACTTGTGTTTGTGGAGGTTGAAAACCATTTAATTTATAACTTTTCCCTTGCCACTGGAATTGGATGAAATGTTCCTGGTGATTGACTGAGTATGTTACCAAGGTTTGTAACCATTGGACTCCCACATATACTCCTCTCAGAGGGACGGTGTAAAGTTCTGATTCCAAATTGAAATATTGGAATTGGAGTTTCAACTTATGGAATTTTCCGACATTTCCAATTTTTTTGTCATCTGCAACCATTACTTTCATATCTGGAACTGGATATACAAATAATTTGAGCTTCCTTGCAATCTTTATATCGAGGAAATTGTGAGTACTTCCAGTGTCTATTAGTATGGTGACATTATCATATTTTATATGTCATTTTAATTTGAGAGTTTGTGGTTGGGTAATGCCTGTGATGGTTGCAAGCGATATTCTTGGTGTGTCGTCTTCTATGAGTTCTGAAGTGTCATTTTGGAAATTTTCTATTTCTTCATTTATTGATTCTGGTGAGTCTGATTCGTCGTCTTTCTCTACTTCACAAGTGTACAATTTTTTTGAGTGATCTTCATCTGGCATCTATGTCTAGGGTCCCATTTCTCTCCACATCATTTACATTTTCCTTCTTTTATCCTTTGGGACTCTAAACTTCTTCTTATATCTTCACGTAGATTGGGTAGTATGTATTTTTCATTTCATGTGGTCTAAGGTACACTCCTTGATTAAACCTTGTTTAATCTTGATTGGACTTCTAGTTTTTCTTCTACGACTTTTGCCTTGCATATTGCTATTTCTACCGTAGTAACCTCATGTAATCTTAACTCATCTTGGATATGTGGTTTGAGACCACCTATTTAAGACTGGAGTAATTGATCATCAGATAGTCCAAATAATCAGGTGGCAAGAGCTTCCCATTGATGTGTAAATTCATCTATGCTACCTTTTTGTTGTAACCTGGTGATTTTTGAAAAAAAATCTTTTTCCAAGATTCCCTAGAATCTTTAAAAAAAAACATTTTTGAAAGAATTCCAATTATAGGACTGAATTCTTCCTTTCCACCATAGATATCAATTGTATGCAGTGCCTTCGAGGTACATCGATGCGTATTTGACCTTTTCTTCATTGGTTGTAATATTATATACATTGAAATATTCTTCAGTTTTGTTAAACCAAGCCACACATTGGTTATTGCCTCCATTGTATTTTGATAGTTCAATTTTGGCTTTGGGAGGATAAATTATTAAGGGTTGATGTTATGATATAGGTTGGGAATTTGAATTGTATGGAGGTGGTGGCAGCGGTGGTGGTGGGGGTGATGTGTTAGATGTGCCCGAGTCACTTGTTTCTAGTTGGGTGGCTTGTTGGTGCCCTTGGCCTTTTATTTCATTTAAAATCTCATTACGATTTTCTTCCTGATGTTGTGTCATCACAACCAGACTTTGTTGCAAATCGTCATTTATTTCTCATTTAAATTTTCCCAAACCTCGTTGTAGGTTAACCCCGAGTTCTTGAAAAATATTATCTTTAAGATCTTGTTTTAGGTTATCCTTGCCTTTTTGTAATTCGATTCCGACTTCTGTTGAGATTTTTTCTTTAAGATTATGGGTCAACTCTTTTTTGAGTGCCTCATTGTTGAGCCTCATTTCTTCTAGTAACTCGTCGTGAGTTTTTTGTATTGAATTTTCGAGTGATTTTATAATGCTTTTACACTCTTGATATATTTTTTCCACTTGAATTTTTAATTCCGACATCCTTCTAGTGTTTGGGGGTGAGTGTTTTTCTGTAATTTTGAACTTTGTTGGAATATCCACTTTTTAATTATTTGAAAATAATTGTATATAATTTACGGTGGGAGGATGTGGGGTGGAAGGATGTATGGTGGGTAAATAACGAAAGGAATATAAGGTATGGGTTTTTAGGGTTTGGACAACGAATATCATGGAGGAGGTCATAGGGATCCACGGGGTGAGGATGTAGGATGAATGAATGAGGGTGGAGAGCTGAGGAAGTCGGGGTGAAGGAAGTCAATTGGGTGTTGGAAGTTGAAGGGAGGGGAGGGAAGGGCTAAATGAAGTGCGGAAGGGAGAAATTGAGGGAGTATGAAGGGAGGGTAGGTTGGGAGGTTGTGCGGGGATGAATAAAAGAAGGGAGTGTGGGAGTGATGCGTGAGAGAGGGGGTGCATGGGAAAATTGGAAGAGTAGGTGCAGGTCACAGATGGGAAAAGTGAAGGGAATTGACTGTGATATGGAGGAGCGACCAGCTCTGATACCAATGTGAAGGACATAAATATTTCGTAATGAACAACTTACTCAGAATCCATAATATATATATAATAATTGATAATAAAATGATGATGATATTACAAAGATAGGGCCTGCCTATATATATGCCCTTTTATGAAGAGCCGTGACTTTTAGTCACAACCTTTTATTACATGAATGTTTAATTTTAATTTTATTTATTATTTTAATGTCTTTATATTATATTATTTATTTATTGTGACACAAAGTATCATCAGGATCTAACACCTACCAGGAAGCACTAACTACCCGACAGACTGTTATTTTCCCAACTGGCAAAACACCATAAATAGTTACATCAGTAGTAAAAATATATGCTTACAAGAAGTATCAGTAGTCACTAATACAAATACAATAAGAGGAGGATTTATCAGGATCTTGTTGGAGAAACAATAAGAGGAATGTCTATTAGACTGAGCTTAACCTGATTGTAGATTCGAGTGATCAGAGTGACCAACCACAAAGTTAAATTGGGGTTATCAAAAGGCTCAACCACAAATTCAACGGTTGACTTTGTGGTTGGTCCCTTTGATCACTCTAATCTAAAATTGGGTTAAGGATGGCCTTTGGGTTGTACATGCATTATTGCAGAAACCATAACGGAAATGTCTACTAAGAATATTAGGTAGTGGGAACTGCTAGGAAAATAATAAGAATAATGTCTATGAATATGAGGAGTGTCTATGAGAACTTGAATGCCTAATGCACTAGAAGTTACATTTGAGCCCGAAGTGGTGAGTTTCGTCAAATCAAAATAAATTAGGAAAATAGTAAGAGACTATCCACAGGGATTGTTGCAGAAACAATAAGACCAATTCCTATTAGAGTCTACGAGGACCACTGTCAACATTGAAAACATAAGAGGAATACCCATTAGTATCAGAAGAACAAGAAGAATCCCTAGCAGCATAAAAAAAAACCATTGCAAAACAATTAAGAGGAATGCCTATATGGAAAGAGCAGGGCCAATACCACACTACTTACCACAATTGGACTGCTTGCAGTGAGCAATGGCTCCTCGAATAGAACTTTGTATCTCCATCAATGTTTTCTCACTACTCATGTTATAGTTAGGAAGCTTTTGTTGCATGTCAGAAGATTGTTGTTTCCCCTTACCCAAATGGTTGTAAATCATCTTCCGGTTACCAGGGAAATAGGAAAATGAGATATACTTCTCACTTCTTTCAGAACCCTAACATCCACCATTTTCCCCTCCATTTCTAACTCTGGGATTCTCCATATCTCTAGACCTAATCTTCTCATTATACCTCTACAAAATATTAGCATACAAAGGCTTGATCTCATTCACATACTTCCTAACAGTATTCTTGGCTCTCTTATTATCTCTATCCATACTTTTACAAGTTTGTCCTACTCCATCATCAAAATCCTCTAATTTCTTCTGAAACCCATGATTGTTGACATCTCTCTTGGAACCCTTAGAATTATCTGTAGTGAAAAGAGACCAGAGGTATTTCCACCACCTTTAATTTCACAGTAAGCAATATATTTTTCTTAGGCACAAGAGAATCCATAGTAGTGCCATACTCAGCACAAGGGGATTGCAAATCCCTGCCAAGTTTAGCCTACTTTATGAATCCAGAGAAAGATATCTTCAACTTCACAGCAGTTCTGAGCAAGTTGGAGAATTGGGTCTTAATTCCAGGGATGTTACTAGAAGACTACAGAGAGGCAATGCCATCCAGAGGTGTAGGAATTAGTTGAAGGGGAAGAAGCTGGCCTTGGTAAAACAAGATCTGTGTAGGAGAAATGCATTGATTTTGGTTTGGGGAATTGGAGATACAAGTAGACAAGTCCAAATCAAATTCATCTTCGCTATCATCCTCTTCTGAGGTTGGGGTAGTTTCTGTTGGGGAGAAGGGAAATGAAATATCATTTTCAAAATATTGGCTATCGTCTGCATACTCATGATCATCAGGACTATCATCTAAATAAGATTCTTCTAGTCTTTATGGATGGTAGCTGCAGATATTCATACAATAATTCTCCATTGGATTTGGGTTGAAGCCCTTGTAAAGTTGTGATGTTAATCTACTATAATTCCTAAACTTATGGAGGATTTATGAACTACAACATGAATGAGTTATGTCGAAGTTGATATGAGTTATATAGGGAAACTGCAAGGAACACAGAAGGATGCATTCATAGTTTCTTTTTATTCCTAACCTTATGGAAAGTGTAGGGAACACAGAAGGATGCATTCATAGTTTCTTTTTAATCCTAAACTTATGGAGGATTTATGAACTGAGGGCACAACATGAATGAGTTATATCGAAGTTGATATGAGTTATGAGTTATATAGGGAAAGTGCAGGAAGAAGGATGCATTCATAGTTTCCTTTTATTTATATGCTCCCATCATTGATCTGAACCCGAGAGAGATAAATTTCCAATAATTGGTTGTTTCTGTCAGTCCTTCAAAAGGGTCAGTTATAGATCGTTTCACTTGAGCGATTTGCAATTAAAGTTAAAGTTGAAGTCTTATAAGCTTGAATCCAAAGTGAATAAAACCTTTTTAGTTTTTCTTATGTGTTATATGTCATGCTTGCATTTAATATCCTATGTGCAGAAATTCATAGAAAAGAAACATAAGAACATAATACACATAATGGACATGACACTTCGCTTGATAACAGAGTTCACCCAATGTGGGCTACCTCTCCGAGTCATGCTCCAAAGCCTGACCGCTTTATTCTCCTCACTGTAATGATGTCTCTCCTTTACAAGTTGTAAGGCCAAAGTCTCTTTTCGGTGATGGTAACAAGAGATCAGAATGTGATCAGGAATGTATACAGCTTCACAAGTTCTCATACTCATGAGGTATCCATGATGCTAACATGGACATCATTCCCACATACTCAATACATAAAAAGAGGAAGAATAAAATATGACCCCCATCAACATGGAGCCATCAAATGCCTTAGATCTGCTGCTCAGATCCAAGCATAAATATGAAGCCCATACAAATATCCCGAAACCACAAGATTTAGAACTGCTTCCTTGGTCACTTATCATGCAAGTGCCACAATTTCTCTATCACATGTAACTGATTGGTTTGATGTGAAAGAAGAGAAGAAAAGAATAGATAAAAGGAATAAGTTGATCTTGTTGCCTTGTTGCAGCCTCTCTATGCTCCTTCAGACCTGTAACATGCATGTTATGCTGCAACATTTAATGACAAAACAACATAATGAAAAGCATGCTTACATTGGCTTTTCTAGAACTTAGCTTGTTGATTTGAAGCTTTGCTGCAAAAATAGACCTCTTCATTGGATTGGTGTCGGCAAATTACCTAAAAACGACTGTCAAATCATCTCCATCTGAGTTAGATACTTTCATGCCCAAGAGACACCTCTGCCTCGGTTATCGTGCCACTGCCTTTGCAATAAATGACTCATCATGGAGATAAACTACAAAATATTTGCTCATATCAGAAAAATAACACCACCACTGCGTTTGAGGCATCATTTTACCTAAAAATGACTATCTTCACGCCTCGATCCGAGTCTGACACTTTTTGGCCCAAGAGACACCCTTGCCTCGATTTGTGTGCCAATACTCCTGCAATAAATGCTGAGAAATCTTGAAAAGCATGCCAAAATCCATACCAGGCCATACAAGTATGTACGAATCCATACAGGCACGCTCAGACTCCTCTCTTGTGCTCTGTGTCTCCTCCAAACTATGTCTAAGCCCCTTTTTATACAATTTTTCGGGCAGTTGTGCATTGATGAGGAAGTTGGCGGAGCAGTTAGCGGAGCTAATTTTAGGGCGTGGTTAGGCGGAGTTCTCAGGGTCAAATTCCATGTGCCTCCCATTTTTAGTACATAGTTATAACTAACTATGGCGCGCTCTGCTATATTTAGCGAGCGACCACTAGAATAGTGGAACGACTATCAAAATCGGCAGACAATGTTATTTCTGGCGGAGGCGGCTTAGCAAACTGCTAAATCTGGTAGGTGTTGGAATATGCCACCATATATGGTGGGACCGCCCCAGATTTGGTGGTCTTATATATATTAAATTCGGCCACGAAGCCTCCTTGTGCATTTTGGGGGTGCCACATGACATCCTTTGATTTGTCTAACTTTGTATTTTGGCGTCACCTCTGGACACGTGGCACCTCCTGTGTGGTGCCACATGGCATCACCTAGGGGTTCCATATGGCACATTTTTACTCGTCCACGTGGTGCCCTAAAAATTCCAAATCTGAGTGACACATGGCAGCCTCTGGTGCTGCCACATGGCATGCTGACGTC
The DNA here is from genome assembly GCA_010110895.2 of Picea sitchensis. Lineage (NCBI taxonomy): Eukaryota > Viridiplantae > Streptophyta > Pinopsida > Pinales > Pinaceae > Picea > Picea sitchensis. The sequence continues at coordinate 91,372 of SNQJ01S0020451.1, forward strand.
ATCATGAAACATGTCACCCTCTACGCTTACCACGTAGGTTGTACAAACACTGACATCATCCATACTGATGCTGACGTCAATAGTATGGATGTTGACTCATCCCTACTGATTGGGCTAGGTTGACCAAAACTTTGACCGCTTATATCTTTTGATCCATAACTTCGTTTGATGAGTCGTTTGCGCCGTTAGAAATATTGAGACGCTCTCTTCACGATCATGCCATTTTAATTGAATTTTTGGGAACTTTGAATTTTTTTCATTTTGTTGTTTGCTAAAGCCATTCTGAGCCTTATGGGACATTTCTGAATCTTCTGTGATGTTCCCTAGATCCATCTGGATCATGCCTCCCAACTGAAAGGACCTTTGGTCCCCAAAAGTCATTACATTAAGTTTCATGTCCATTGGACTTACAATAAGAAACCCTTACCCAAACTACCTCACAAGGCCTAACAATATCAACATGTGCCAGAAAAAGAAGTGATATCAACAATTATCACTTTTACACAATACTCTTCTACGGGGTATGAATCACAACATGTGATTTACAAAATATGGCCACTCTCTACTAACTCAAGGATTTTCCCCATTTGTTCAACCATTTTGTTGAACATGTCCTCTTTACCGAGTTGTCCTTTCTCTGGTAGTTGGTCTTCTCCTGGTGGTGGATTTTCCTGCAACTTTGCCTGACTGGTTGTCTCCCTCGGAGGTCTCTTCATGGTATTATTTTCCCCCTTTGGACGTAGATATGTATGTAAGGCCCAACAAGTGGCCTCATGATACCCATCTTTGATACAATGGCTGCAGTAGCCTTTCTCCTTCAGAGGCGCATTTCCCCTGCTCTTTTCCATGTGTGGAAAGCAATCTTCCTTCCTCATTCTTCTCATGGTTTCCATAACCTTCCTGCACAAGGATTTTCTCTTCCAACACTGGGACACTGCGTGGCTACTCAATCCAAAAAAAGTGCATGTTATTTGATGCCACAAGATCTGTCTTATATGATCAACATGATTATAATCAAATGGCATTTTAGAGTTTCGAGATTTATTATACCTCGGTGAGTTTCCTCTGGAGTCAGACCGACAAGAAGAGTTGGTCTCAACTTTGTCATTGTGATGCTCATCTCTCCCTGGATATGTCTTGAATCCTCGATCGTGAGAAGTTATGCTCTCGGCCTGCACTGAATCAATTTCATCTCTTGATGAATTGTTTACCTTTGGAGTCTCAGTGACTGTCCTGGGGTCTTCTTCCCAAATGGTTTTGGATCTTTCTCCCACATCCTTTGGTACATAGGCTATCCTGGCATATCGAGGCCAAACCATTGCCTTGATGGGATCCACAATACCTTGGCCATTGGTTCCAAGGCCTCCTCCTTTGTATCCCATTTTTCTCATCAACTTTAAGTTGATGCAAGAGGTATGTTGTTCAAGGATTTCAAAAGAATCATCAACATTAATCAATAAAGGAACTACACATGGTTTGTTTACCTCCACCTCAAACTGGGACCCTTGGTCTGCTTCTTGAGATGTGTCCAGTTGTTCCCGGTGAGAAGGATCAGTGAAATATGCTTCTAGGAATCCTCCTTGGTTTATGGATGCATATAGGTCATCTTCATTTTCTTGAAAAAGTGTGCATGCACTTTCACTGTCATGCTCGCACCCATAACTGGTGAAGTTGAAATGGTCACAAGATGGTCTTATCACCGTCTCACTCGTAGAGCCTTCCTCTATCTGCATCTTCATGGCTTGCAACTTCTCTTCCAACCTTTGGTTCTCTTCTTCTGCAACATGCAACAATGTCTTCAATCCAACATTCTCTGCTTGAGTATTTGGTTGAGCTCTTGAAGCTCATCGAACCACGATTTTTTTGGTGACCTTGACATCCTTAGCTTCAACACCTGCAATCGGTATCAAGCCTTCTCTGATACCACATAATCTGAACCCGGGAGCAATAAGTTTCCAATAATTGGTTGTTTCTGTCACTCCTTCAAAAGGGTTAGTTATAGATCGTTTTACTTGAGTGATTTGCAATTAAAGGTAAAGTTGAAGTCTTGTAAGCTTGAATCCAAAGTGAATAAAACCTCTTTAGTTTTTCTTATGTGTTATATGTCATGCTTGCATTTAATATCCTATGTGCGGAAATTCATAGAAAAGCAACATAAGAATATAATACACATAATGGATATGACACTTCCCTTGATAATGGAGTTCACCCGATGTGGGCTACCTCTCTGAGTCATGCTCCAAAGCCTGACCGCTTTATTCTCCTCACTGTAATGATGTCTCTCCTTTACAAGTTGTAAGGCCAAAGTCCCTTTTCGATGAAGACAACAAGATATTAGAATGTGATCAGGAATGTATATAGCTTCACAAGTTCTCATACTCATGAGGCATCCATGATGCTGACATGGACATCATTCCCACATACTCAATACATAAAAAGAGGAAGAATAAAATATGACCCCCATCAACATGGAGCCATCAAATGCCTTAGATATACTTCTTAGATCCAAGCATAAATATGCATCCCATACAAAGATCCCGAAACCATGAGATTTAAAACTGCTTCATTGGCCACTTATCATGCAAGTGCCACAATTTCACTATCACATGTAACTGATTGGTTTGATATGAAAGAAGAGACGAAAATAATAGATAGAAGGAATAAGTTGATTTGATGCCTTGATGTAGCCTATCTATGCTCCTTCAGACCTGTAATATGCATGTTATGCTGCAACATTTAATGACAAAACAACGTAATGAAAAGCATGCTTACATTGGCTTTTCCAGAACTTAGTTTGTTGATCTGAAGCTCTGTTGCAAAAACAGACCTCGTCATTGGATTCGCATCGCCTAATTACTTAAAAATGACTACCAAATCGTCTCCATCTGAGTCAGACACTTTCAAGCCCAAGAGACACCTCTGCCTCGGTTATCGTGCCACTACCTCTGTAATAAATGACTCATTCTGGTTTTAAGCTATAGAATCTTTGCTCAGCTCATAAAACTAACACTACCACTGCATTTGTGGCGTCATTTTACCTAAAAATGTCTGTGTCCACACCTCGATCTGAGTCTAACACTTTTTGGCCCAAGAGACACCCTTGCCTCGGTTTGCATGTCACTGCTCCTGCAATAAATGTTGAGAAATATAGAAAAGAATTCCAAAATCCGTACCAGGTTGTAGAAGTCCATACGAGCGCACTCAGACTCCTCTCTCATGCTCTATGTCTCCTCTGAACTCTGTCTAAGCCCCTTTTTATACAATTTTCCGGGCAATTGTGCATTGATCAGGAAGTTGGCGGAGCGGTTAGCGGAGCTAATTTTAGGGCATGGTTAGGCGGAGGTCTCGGGGTCGAATCCCACGGGCCTCCCCTTTTTAGTAGATAGTTATAACGAAGTGTGGCGTTCTCTACTATATTTAGTGGGCGACCACTAGAATAGTGGAATGGCTATCAAAATCGTCGGACAATGCTATTTCTAGCGAAGGTGGTTTAGTGAACTGCTAAATCTGGCAGGCGACGGAATATTCCACCACATATGGCGGAATCGCCCTAG